>JZKD02S1667294.1:271903-303577 GCA_000966675.3 Picea glauca
AGATGGGGGTATAGAGGGAGGGAAGGAGGAAGAGAGGGAGGGGGTGTAGGGGATGAAGCAATTAGAAGAGGATCAAATAAGGTGAAGGGTAGATGGGTAGGGGAGAGGGCGGACAGGGGGCAGAGAGAAAGAGAGACAAGAAAACAAATAGGAAAAATGGCACAAGAGAATGCATGCATTCTAGGAACAAATGCGTGTTCTTGGGTCATGTGCACATTTATGGATCATATGCGCGTTCCTAGAGCATTGCACATTCTTAGGAGTGTGTGCTTCTAATTCAATTTTTTTGGGGGTGGGAATGACAACTCTAGTGTACGTGTATCTAAGTTGGTTTCCTTGTATTTAGATTTGGGATTACAAACGTAGTGGTTGGGTTTGCAAATACATAAAAACCTTCATTTTTATGAATGCCTCTTTATATCTTTATTTTTGACCTTATTTTTATATAGGTTACACAAATAAGTTGTCGATGAAACTACATACATAGAATATACAATTTATAATATATAAAACTAGAGTAAGCTATTACAAATGTAGTGGTTTGGTTTGCAACTACATAAAAACCTTCATTTTTATGAATGCCTCTTTATATCTTTATTTTTGACCTTATTTTTATATAGGCTACACAAATCCATTGTCGATGAAACTAGACATAGAATGTATAATTTATAATATATAAAACTAGAGTAGGCTATGTAGATTCCAAATATAATATTTTTTTTTTTAAATTAATATTGATTGTTATTTTTAATCTATTTTTGTCTTGAAATATATCAATCCTAAAATACATGCCTCTTTAATTTTTTCTATAAAATTTTATCAACTTAACCATGTTTAAAATAAGTTATACTTTGCACTAGAAGAGACCAATATCTACAATCTAAAAAAAATTCCTTGATGATGTTATAAGTGTCAACTCTTACACATCTCCCTCATACTAGGATGTATAGAGCACACATATTTTACTATATATATATATATATATATATATATATATATATATATTACTTAGAATAAAGCCTCTGAAACACACTAGGCACTTCCCTTCATTTCGAGGATGGTACTTGGGAGAATTGAAGTTAGGTGGGAAAAAACACCCCTCAAAACAAACAGCTCGGGCTAAACCCAATTGACAACACACACACACGCACACAAGGGGTTCTCATACGACAATTTGGTATTTGGCTTGGATGCCAACTCTTTGTTGAGCACTAAGGAGATTACACATCTCCTTCATACTAGACTCTAGAAAACCCCTCTCACTAATATAAACTAGGAATATAATGAATGTACACTAAATCTAATTAAAAAAATTATATTTCATAAAATGTATTCTCTCTTGATATTTGATAGATGTGAAATTAAGATAAATTTAAATTATTAGATGTGAAATTAAGATAAATTTAAATTATTAATACATATTACATGTCTAAATAATATATAAATTATGGTTTAACTCTTAATATTTAAAATATTAAATAATTACAATAAATTTAATAACTTTATTAAATTTGAGATATTTATTTAATATTTTCCAATTTTATTTCATAAATTAATATTTTATTGATTTAATGAACATTTTCCCACTAGCATTACACCCAACTGATGGCTCAAAAAAACATCAACTATAATTTATATAAATATAAATTATAGATTATTTAATAACAATTTGTATATAATCTTATTTTGATTTATAAGTCTTTACCAAAGGTATTGGACTATAGCAATGAGTTTGCTTTTGACGCTGTATTAGTTTATTGTTGACTTTAAATTTATGTGCTATATTCAATATGTAACATAGGAAATCAATATATGTATTTTTTTTAATAATAAAAAATATATTTTTCTAAAATTTAATTCACTGATATCTTGAAAATATTATTGCGAAATTAAAATCATTCAATATATAAAATTGATTGCATAATTAATAGATTTGACAATTTAACAATAACTAAACTTTTTCACAAGTAAAAAACTTACCTAAAAAAATTAGAATAGTGAACTTTCACAACCAATTTATGAGAATCACGGTTGATTTTCACAGCAGTTGGATGTATCGTCCTGCTTTTTCCATGGATGGTGAAAAAGTGTGGACGCTAATGGCTCTGACCGAACTTATATAAGTGGCCGTGGCAGCACTAAAACTTCAGCGATTACACTTTTCCCGAGGCCATGTATTCGGCGAGTTTTAATTACAGCAAAATTTATCCACCACTAATAGATAAAGTTAAGTTGATATGTCTCTACGTGGAATCTTGCAGCATGGACTTGGACACTTGTAATATTCCAAGTAGGGATCTGCTACTTCAATGTTCCTAGTGGGATGGAATTTGACGACCAATTTGCTCGATTAAAAAATTCTATAACCACCAAACTTCCTTGTTAAATTTGTAAAATGGACATTATAAACGCGGGAAAATATATATGTTTTTTATATTTCATTTCAACTGGTTTACATACACGTCAAGGTGAAGTATGGCTACTCTATAATAATAATAATAATAATAGAATGTATGAGATGTCATATTAATCTATATTTAAAAAAATATTGGTGGGTATACACTTAGGGTTATGTGTATGAATTGGTTAAATTTGAAGGTTTTGGGTTATTATTATTATTATTATTATTATTATTATTATTAAATAATAATAATAATATTAGTGTTAAATTTAATCTATACAAAATAAATATTTTATTTATTTATTTTTTATTTAATTAATTAAAAATTAAATATTGTATTTAGATAATGATATTGCAAAATAAAGTTGTCCAGTTGTTGTGATTAGATTTATTTGTTTTAGCTCATATCTATGAATTATTTTATTTATTATAAATTGATCGTTTATCTTACAAAATCTTAGTGCTAAATTTAAAGTATAAAAAATTTAAGATGATGATGATGATTAGCTTCCACTAAGACCTAATTGGTCTATCAGACCTTAAGATGGTAAGTGATTACTTGTGATTCTTTAGAATTTTGTTACTGTGCTCGAAAGGCATTAAGAGAAGCTTTCCAAGATCACCATACTTTTGTTGAGTTAAGAGGTTAGGAAGGTTGGTAGTGTGATCAATATAAAGTGCTTTTCATCTTCAACCTTCTTAGTGTCACAAAGGTGACACACTCTTTCATCCCATGGCGTTTTAGGAATTGACCAACTCCCAGTTTCACTATGGAGCTTGTGAGATTACATCTTTATATTACCTTAATTTTATTTTTCTCTCTAACTCTTTATCACACCACATTTTTTTCTTAAATTTTGATTTGACTTTTTTTTTAATAGTTTCTTTATTCTGCAAAATGGGTTCTTCCATGAGTCCCCAATAGTTTAGCCAAGACCGAGCATTTTTATGCCATCCTCCTTGAATCGATGGTGGTTATGACTCGATTTTGAAGCAATTTTAGGTAGCCTCTTGTCTTCCATGTTGTTTAACTTGTTCTTATACATTAGGTATCTAGTCATAGCCATGCTATCAATGGGGGAGAGACTTGTTTCTACGAGGAGGATGGGATAGGGTTTATTTCCTTTAATTTTGAGATTATAGGTTATAAAATTCTTTTTTATTTTCTCTATCTTTCTCCAGGATTCACGAGCTACCATTACTTTCACCATTTCAACAAGCTACCATTTATAAATATATTATTTTTATTTAAATTACCTTTAAAAACTTACATTGGGACTATTTAATTAATAAAATGGAAATTAAGTAGATCAAAATATGCTTAAGGGATAAAAGCTTCCAAGAAAAAAGTTACAATTGTATTCTTACACACAATAGACAAAATAATTGTCACCATCATGTGATCCTATATGATTCATTTTAAAAGTTAAGACATTTTGGCTTTATTTGTGATTATGTAATAATTTGTTAGAAAATATATTAGTCAATTAAATGTTTGAAAAATATGTTTTTTTATTATTTAAAAAAAATACATATATTGATTTCCTATGTTACACATTGAATATAACACATAAATTTGAAGTCAATAAACTAATAATCACCACTTCTAAATATAAAAATTTATACTATGTATTTATTATTATGCATTATTATATTTATATTATATTTATTATCTAATATATTATTTATTATTATATTTATATTATATTTATAATATATTTATTATATTTATGAATATTATAGTTTCATTTAGTTTACTATTCATTATACATTTTGAATAACAAACAATCCTTAATTATTATTTTTTGACAAAAAATATTCATTACTTGTGCATTTAGTTATATTAAGTTTCATTCTTTAACATGTATTTCCCAACTAACTCAGCATGACTTCGTTGCCATACAACCCTTGCTTAATTTGATTGTTAACACTATAACTTTTATATTATTTAATAATAATTTAGATATAATCTTCTTTTAACTTATTTAATTTATATATTATCTTGTTTTCATTTATTTAAAAGTTTTAATTACATCAATCAAATAGTATTAATAACATTTTTTTTTTATATTTAATAGGTATTAAATTTATAAGGTTAGGTGATTTTTATGAGGTTCTTATGGTGTCCATCTATCCATAATTTGAATAATGTTTATGCTATTAATTATAACATTTAAAAAAAATTAAAACGAATTTGATTCGAAATTTAAATATATGCAAATAAAATTATAAAAAATAGTGTTGAAATTTAAATTATGAAGTTTTGTATAGAATTATAAGTTATTAAAATATGTTAATTTGAATAATGTTTATGTTACTAATTATTGTATTTAAAAAAATGAAAAATAATTTGATTTGAAATTTAAACATATGTAAATAAAATTATAAAAATTAGTTTTGAAATTTAAATTGTGATTTTTTTTATATAATTGTTATTTATTAAAATATTTAAAAAAATTGAAAATTACTTATTCATTATTTAAACATAAAATAAGAAAAATATTCAATTTTACATTTTTACAAAATTTTAAGTTTTAAAGTAAGTATTGAAATTATAATACAAATTTGATTATTCAAAATTATTTTTTGAACATTAAAAATATAAAAGATAAAATAAATATTCTAAACATAAAACATTTAAAAAATAAAATGAATATTCTAGTATTTACAACTCATGCCAATACTCACTCAAAATTAAAAAATATAAAATAAATGTTCTAAACCTAAAACATTTATAAAATAGAATGAATATTCTTATCAATGCATAGAGTATTTACAACTCATGCCAATACTTACTCAAACTAACTCATAGAATGAATTTATAAAATTTATAATAAAAAATGAAATTGAGCATGAACAATATTTCTTTTTAGTTTGCTCACACTTGATAATATAAAGCATAACTTAAGCCACTTTTTATATTAATTACCTTTTAGGATTTTCTCAAAAAACTTATAATGATAACTTGTTACTTTCAATTTCACCATACTCAAATAAAGTTATCAAATAAACTTTTCAATTTAATTTAATATAAATATATTTAGGTAATTTTTTTTATTAATTACTTTTTAAGATTTTTTCAAAAAATTATAATGATAATGTTATAATAGAAGAATTGCGATTAGGTGTTAATTCAAATGGAGACCAAAAAGATATGAATGTTAATTGTTAGGATAGAAAAGTAAAGACATGAGATTAATAAAGTTGTAGAAAAAACAATGTTGAGAAGTAGGAAAAATGAAGATATCCTAATAATAATAAAGGTAAAAAAATAATTAATAATAAAATGAGGTAGTGAAGAACAAATAAGATAAAAAAATAATCATTATGGGGAAAGATGATAAAGTAAAGAAAGATGTTGAAAGTAAGGAGGTGATGAAATTTGTTTAAAAATAGAATAAACCATGATCAATAAACGAGGGAAGAACCAATGATGAAATCAAGGAGGTAAAATTATATAGGCCAGGAGAAAACAAAGCGAAGTAGGGAGGCTCCAGGGAATGGATGACGATAATGGGTAAGAAGTGGGACATTAGCAGAGGTAGACACATCAAGAAAAAGGAAAAAAGATTATAGTTCAAGGTGATGAATGGTAGGTTTCCAAGACTGGCTAAGTTTGTAGCCATCCTTACGATTGAAATTATTGGGATGCTTTTCAATTTCGATGGAATCTTGAATAAAGTGAGCAAAGTAATGAGGGGCAGAGGCCATAATTTTGGTTTGGTCAAAGAAAATGAGGTGTTTGGAATGGAAGGAGTTTTATGTGATACCTAATTTGGAGATATCATTATGGATGGTATCATATATATGCTCTTTAAGCTGGGATTTGAAGGATCTACTCATTTGGCCTATGTAGGATTTTCGATAGGAGAAAGGGATTTGGTAAATTCCTAGTTGAAGAATCGGGTCATATTTTTCTTTAGTAGTCTTATCACCCAAATGTTGGTTTAGGTTTGTAGATGAAACCTTTGTTAACTGGCCTCATGGTCTTTCCAACCTTACCACTTTCTTTAACCATCTGAAAAATCTCTCTCCTCATATAAAATTTACTCTGGAAACCCAAAAGGACAATTCCCTTCCCTTCCTAGATGTTATTTTATCACATATTTCAGATGGCTCCCTTTCCCACCAAGTTTACATGAAGAAGAACCACACTAATAGATGCCTCCACGCTAGTTCCCACCATCATCCTGCCTAAAAATATGTTGTCCTCAAAAACCTGATTACTTGAGCCAACTACATTTCCACCCCTCAATTCCTTGCAGAGGAGAAAACACACCTTACCAAATCCCTTTTGTCCAATGGATACTCTCTCTCCAAAATCAACCAAGCCTTCGACTTATCCAACCAACCTAAACCTAAATCACTCTCCTCCTCCCCTTCCGGTGCTCTCATCACCCTTCCCTACATCCAAGGCACCACCGATCTTATCTCCAAACTCTTGGCCAAGAAAAATATTAAAACCGTTTTCAAACCTTTTAAAACCTTAAACAAATTTTTAGGACTACTAAAGAAAAATATGAGTTGATGCTTGGACCAGGTGTTTACCAATTCCCTTTCCCCTGTGGAAAACCCTACATAGGCCAAACTAGTAGATCCTTCAAAGCCCGACTTAAAGAGCATATAGTTGATACCACCAATAATCAGATCTCTAAATCAGATATCACAGAACACTCCTTCAATTCCAAATACCTCATTTTCTTTGATCAAGCCAAAATTCTACCCTCCACCTCTCATTACTACGCTCTCGTTATTTGGGAAGCCATTGAAATTGAAAATCATTCCAATAATTCCAATTGCGAGGATGAGTACAAACTCAACCAGTACTGGAAACCTACCAATCATCACCTTGAACTATAAGCTTATTTTCCCTTTTCTTGGTGTGTCTACCTCTGCTAATGTCCCACTTCTTACCCGATATCGTCCCCATTCCCTGGAGCCTCCCTACCTTCACTTTTTTTCTCCTAGCCTATGTAATTTTACCTCGATTTCATCATTGGTTCTTCCCTCATTTATTGATCATGGTTTATTCTATTGTTAAACAAATTTCATCGCCTCCTTAATTTCAACATATTTCTTTACTTATCATCTTTCATCTTAGTTGTTGTTTTTTGATCTTATTTGTTCATTACTACCTAATCATTTGATTATTAATTATTCCTTTTACCTTTATTATTAACATATCTTCACTTTTCCTACTTCTCAATAATCTTTTTTCTACAACTTTATTAATCTCATTTCTTATTTCTTTGCCTTTCTATCATAACAATTAACATTCATATGTTTGTATTTTCCATTTAAATTAACACCTAATCACAATTCTTATTCATTTGAATTAACACCTAATCACAATTTTTATTCATTTGAATTAATACCTAATCACAATTCTTATTTTGGTGGTTTCGATTAATTTATCTTTGAAGATGGGTAGAGTGTCCACTCCAAACTTTCGACGTTTCGAAATACCGAGACAAACTGTAGAAACACCCATTCTCAAATTAAAATAAAATTTGTCCAATAAACTTTTAAATTTAATTTAACATAAACATATTTAGGTAATCCTTTTCTTTTTAGGTCGATATCTCCCATAAATATTCTATATAAATATTTTATTTATAAATTTAAAAATTATATTATTAAACATGTCCAATTTATATTAATTAATTTTACATTTACAAAACCGAAAAAAATGAATATTTATATTTATTAAAACATTTTTTAGTTTTAATTAAAAAAAAACTAAAAAGATCGTGTAAAGAAGGGATGATTATTTATATTTTTACACGATTAAGTAATTATTAATAAAGGAAAAAAAAACTAGATTACAATTACATTGTATATTTGCCAATTAAATAATTTTTTATAAAAAAATGATTAAATAAAATAATATAATTATAAAAAATTGATAATATAATCATTTAAAAAAAATACAATTATTATAATTTAATTATTATTAAATTTATAAAAATTAATTTATAGATTTATACATTATACATAATTTTTAATATTGATGATGATGATTAACTTCCACTCATACTGAATTGGTGTATCAGACCTTAAGAGGGTAAGGGATTACTTTCAATTCTTTAGAATATTGTTTCTATACTCGAAAAGAATTAAGAGAAGCTTTCCAAGATCATCATAGTTTTGACGACTTAAAATGTTAGGAAGGTTGCTAGTGTGATAAATATTTTGAAATTGATATCCAATCTGGGTATAGGATGGACAATCTAAGAGAAAGTTCTTTTCATCTTCAACCTTCTTAGTGTCTCCAAGGTGACACACTCTTTCATCACATGACATTTTAGGAATTGACCAATGCCTAGTTTCATTATGGAGCTTATGAGAATTTGTTCTTATATTAGTAATGCTTATTTGTTTCTTTACATTTGTCAAAATAAAGAGATAATTTTGATCTTCTATATCAGTGTTGATTACATACTTATAATACCTTAATTTTGTTTTTTCCTCTAATTCTTTGTCATGCCACATTTTCTCTTTAAATTTTCATTTAATGATATTTTTAATAGTATCCTTATTCTACAAAATGGTCTCTTCCATGATTTCCCAATTGCTTAGCCAATACTGGGCATCTTGATGCCATCCTTGCTTGAGTTGAAGGTGGTTACGATTGGATTTTGAAGCAATTTTAGGAAGAATTTTGTATTTCATGTAAAATTCATGAAATGTTTAACTTGTTCTTATACATTAGGTATCTAGTCATAGCTGTGCTCTCAATGGGGGAAAGGATTTCCTCTAAGAGGAGGATGTGATAGGGCATATTTCCTTTAATTTTGAGATTATAGGTTATAAAATTCTTTTGGATTTTTTCTATCCTTCTCCATGATTCATGAGAGATATAGCATCCCCAAAATTCACATCCATATAGAATAACAAGTGAAACAAGAGTCTCAAAGAGGAGTTTTTTCTTATCCCATATCCAAATATCGATCGATTGACAATTGTTTTCAAGCCCATAATAATCTTTCCATCCCCCAATAATCCTTTGCTCAATGCTATAATTCTAATTGAGCTTGTGGTGACTATTGATTCCAAGATATTTGTATTAAGTCACTTACTCCAAGTTGTTTTTGTCAAATACAAAGGTATTATAAGTGATCGTATTGGATTTAATGATCATGACCTTAGTCTTTTTAGTATTAACAGTCATACCCATATTGGAGAAAAATTCCTTAAGGATTCTTAGTTTATTTCCAAGATTGTGGGGAATCCTCATCATAAGAACAATATAATCATCACAAAGAAGAAGATTGGTGATTATACCAGTGAGATTAGGGCTGTCACAACCTGATTCTTCGAAGTAATATTCTAACTTGTCAATGTATATGCCAAAAATTGTAGGGGATAAGGGACAACTTTGCTTGACTCCAATATTACAGTTAATATCTTTCGACCAACCCTTACTATTCTTAAACTTGGAAATAACATTCTCATATATCCTTATTTCAACAACCCTCAACTCGAAAGGCACTTTTATTTCTTCCCACCTATCCCAAAGGTTTTTCTTGGGAACCATATCAAAATATTTTCTAAAGTCAACAAAACAACACAAAAAATTGGTTTTATTATTGCACAACTCCTCTGCAATGATCCTAAAGGTAACATGGTGGTCCACAGTTTAATGATATCTCCTAAACCCAGCCTAGCCTTTATCTCTTTTACCATGACTTTCTAGCCAAAGGATAATCTTTTTTTCCAAAATAATTCCAAAAATCTTTAAAACAAATGGGCTAATCATAATGTTCCTATATTTAAAGGGAATGTCTCTATCCCCATTTTTAAATATAGGAACAATGAGGCTTTGTGTATAGGGTTTAGGGAATCCTTGCTTGACTGTTAATGAAGAGTTTGTGTATGTGAGGGATGGGGATACTTCATTTTGGTATCCTTTAATGTCCTTACCTTTCCCATTTGCAAGCCTCTTAACCCCGAACTCTATGTCATCCAAAGAAAAAAGTTCATCCTCTATAGGGACGATAGGAACGATGTCGATGGAATTAGGGAAATTGTAAAGAAGTTTAAGGTAGGAATTCTAGTCCCTTAAGGGAATTCCATATTATTTTCTTTAGTATTACGGATTAGAATTAGCCTCTAGAACTTTTGTCATGTCTCTAGCCACCTAGGCTAGGCCACGTCACTCAACATCAACTTCTATAATGTACCCAATCTCCCATTGAGTCTTGTTGTCACCTTACACAAGATATGAAATAACCAATTTGAAACATCACTAGCCACCCAGGCTTGACCACACTACTCCATAAAATAATCTGAAAAAACTTATTGTGTAGTTTCTACTTTAAATGTAATATGTGCAATTTCAGTGGAAGTAATGTGATAAACCCAATCTTGAGTGCTGCCACACAACTTATAACAACAAAATCAACAATTTATTTTATACAACCTTAAGAAGTGGAAAGAAATCAGAACTGCACGCACCAATTTTGTGCACTATCATACTGCTCACACAACACAACCACGTGCACAAGCATCCAAGCATCCTGCACCAACTCAAATTTAATTGTGTGTGGAATCTAATTCTCTTCCCACACACCCATAAATTGTAGCCCCTTGGTGTACGCAAGCTACCTCTATGCACACTCGACCACTCAATATTCTTCTTGCCGGCTCATAACCAAAATCGCCAAGTTAACATAGCTTAGGAAAAACTAACCATATTGGTTATATTCATGCATAACTATAAGTATATGCTATATTATCACTTCATACTTACAGGTGCAAGAAACACTAAATAAAATAACAACCAATACTTATATGTAACAACATACAAGAATTAACCCATGTCAAAACATAGATAAAACAACACATAGTAATTGAGACAAGCACATAAATAACACTTATCTTTCATGAAAATCACCAACTATGAACTTGACCCAGATGTTCCTCCCATCCATAGATGTTGTTTCTCTTACAATTTCAGCAATAGGTCACCCCTGAGCTTAGGATCAACTCCACCAAGGAAAAAAGGGATGTAGTGATAAGCTATGGTCTAGGACTCAACAAAATTATCCAATCCTAGGTGTTCATTGCTTCAACTAGCCCATATTCCCACATTACCCACACACTTTTCACACCTAAGGAAGTGTGCCCCTTCTCTTATCACTAGTCCTTCGGTTGTCCCACTTTCGTTCCCAGGGTTACCAATGTTACACATTATTTTGGTCACTCTGGTGATGTCTCTATAGTTATGTGTTCAGGCTCTCATAAGTACCTTTTGCCTGAGAAAAGTGACTTTTGTCTTCTTCTACAAAACATATTTTTAAGATGAGTTCACAGTGTATTGTAGGGTACGAGATGTTCACGGTTTTCTCTATAAGTAGGGTGTGAACCTACTTCAAATCTTAAAATGGAGAAGAGGTTACGAAGGTTCTAGAAGAGGATCTTCTAGAAAATGAGTTGGCATTCATATGGTTGGCATCCTACTGACTTCTCAGATTTAGTGGGATCATCCTCATCCTTTTAACCATCTCTCCTTCTCCTATATAATGAAAGGTTTCTCAAGGAAGAGATTAAGCAAGATTGAGTAGAGAATCTATGAAAGAATAGGCTCAAAATTGTGTGAGGAATCCTGTTTGAATTGATGATTGAGGCCTCCATTTGTCCATCAAGCCATAGTGTATCTTCTTCATGCAAGTGTGGAGAAAGTGTGTGTGTTGGAACGAAGGACCACCGAAAGGAAGATTGCGACATCAAGGCAATCTGGTTGTATCTTCTACTTTCATTTAATATAATATAGTGGCATGTCCCTTTCCTATATAATCACTCTTATTTTATTACATGACTACTTGATCACGTGTTTAAGTCTTCATTGAATGTATTATTGTTGCTTTCAGCTTGGTCGGTTTGTGTCGTTGTAGATCTGATATCACAAGGCTACCAAAGTGAAGCAGGGACAACAAAGACATAAGTAAGCGATATCTGAAGGTACGTCACTTATTCCTTCTTTAATGAAAAATTCAATGATTGTAACTTAGGGGAAGTGTCATGTCCTGTCCTGTTTTGTTATAGATCCAGGTGGATCTAGGGAGATTTGATAATGTTCGCATATAGCGATTTATCCAATAACAAAATTGGCGACTCCACTGGGGATACGACTCATTTTTTGGTTTTTTGTTGGCCATTTTCTCTTAGCCTACTTTTTTCATTGCCAATCAGTCTTTGAGTTTGTAGGGGACCCATATAGACTCTCTGGACCTAGAAGTTCACTCAAATTTTTTGTCATTTTTCTAAATATTCCTTGATTCCAAACCTTCTCGCACTATACCTCTCTATAGCTTGCAAGAATCATTGATTTTCACACCCCACTGTTCAGTCCAGTGTGACCTTCTTGCACCCTGCTAGTGTCTAGACTGCAAGAATGCCTAATTTTCACATTGTACCCCACGAATAGGCTGCGAAATCATTTGTAAAAGTTTTGGATTAGGTGTTCTTTTCTTTTTGATGCCCAGATTTGTTTGCTTACCTAGGAAGAACTTCTTTTGCCAGTGTTTGACTATTTCTTGACTTCAAATCTTGCGGTTGATCGGTTTTCGAAGATCAAAAACTCTTCTTAATCATTTTTCCCAGTTTTTACTTCTTGACCTTTTATTAACAAGGGTATAATCTCTAATTCTGCGATCTGAGTGCTTGTTTGGTCAAAAAGTCTTTGATTGAATTAAAAGTTGTGATTAATTGTCCTTTTAGATTGCTTGATGCTTGGAAAATTCTTTGTTCATGTGCATTTGAAGAGACTTTTCCTTGTCAGTTTTTTATTTTTTATCTCCATTGAAAGATCGATTTGGGTGTTTGTTGAGTATTTTATTTTCATTGGTTGCTTACTTTTTCTTAGTTCCATCCCTATTTTTGGTTTCTAAAAAAAAATTCTAAAGTCTTTTCTTTTAAGCAATCATTTATTCAGAAAATACCGGCATTAAAAATATTGAAATGGAACGAATAATGAATTTACATTGTCAATGATTGTTTGGTACTAGATTTAAAAATAGAATTGTATATCGTAGTTTGCATTGTTCCAGAAAAATCCTTTTTCCCTGTTGTAGATAGAATTCATCGAATGACAGTTTGTATCATTCATTTTTATTTATGCATTGTTGGGTCAAAGTCTTACACAACAACGATTTCATTTCCATCTCCCTCTTGATTAATAACAACCTTTAATAATATTGTGCAACTTTAAAATTCAACTAGTAACATTTTCTAGGGATCTTTCACACCAACATTAGCTAGGCTAGAGCTTTGGAATAGGCAGTGAGACACACTCTCCAAAGTGCAAAAAACACAATAGTATCTTGTGATAAGGAGTGTTAAATCCCATTTGCAACATTTTGTCCTTGGAAGCCCTTCTCACACAAGGGTCAAACCTGAGGTATCATTGAGATTGACAGAGTTACTCACCCTTCTTTGTTGATCTCGGTGTAGAGATTGCAAATATTATGGGGGTCACTTGAAGGTATACCCAAAATGATGAGTGGAAGCCTCTCAAGTTGATTTCGGGCTAGATACCCTACCCTTGCGTGTGGATCAGACTGTCAATTGTTCCCCCAGGCATCATTGTTGTTTGAGGTAACTTTAGTAGCCTATCTTCTTAGCATCTTACACAAGGTGACTGTGGAGGGGTAAGTCTTTATAGTACCTGGAATTGACGTTGGCCAGACTCACTCAGGCTCCTTAGAGGGTATACCCACGATTATGTGTGAGATCTTGCACCAAGGTGTAAGTCCGTTAAGCAGGTTGTCAATGTAACTTTTCCACCCTAGGCCAACCCCTTCTTGTCTTGACGTCGCAACATTGGATTTCATCACCAACTAATGACTTTAGAATAGGAAGGTCTTGTTTGCTTGATTTTGATTCCTAGATTTTACTAGCGCATGTTGTTTGTTTCCATAAGTTGGCCATAGAATTTCTTTCATGAGATTTTCTCTCGATCACCATTGACCCTCCACATCCTTCACATAGAATGCAAGGACTACCCCCAGAAGATCTGGAAGGTTCTCAACCCTTGCCTACCAAATCACTGAAGGGCTCTCCTCAACAGAGTGAAGTCCAGATTCTCGAGTCAACGAGTGGAAAGAGTTGAATCTTTAGAACAATTCTGAATTACAGATTCTTGAGAGGGCTTGCGACTTCCTCCTAACTCTGTGAGATGTATTGTTTGAGTGAATTCATCTGGAGAAATTGTTGTTGAGTCTTTTGGATTACCAACCAGACCTTTTACTAGCCCTGAAGGTCATGATCCTTTTTGGACTAATGGCATTTTTAGACGGGATCTCTTTGGCTCAGAAGAAAGCGCTGATATCACTGTCACACCTGAGTCACCCGAAACATCTGATCCATATGTTATACCTTTTACTACTGCCTATTATTTCCTTGGTTTGGACACTCAACAAGCTGATCATATCTTGACTATCCCCCTTCAAACGACCTATTATACAATGGTCCCAGATACTATGAATATTCACACTAGGAATACGCTGGCTAGCCAGGCCCCCATTGGCATGCCACTGTCATCTAGACTCACCCCGACGCTTCCCCCTGGATATCATGCGTTGAATGCTTCTATTCTTGTTCCTACACAAAACCTATCCAAAACTCTAGGCATTTTCACTCCTTTTGGGCACCATCTTGTTCCTGGTTTTATTCCGACACTTTCTCGACCCCCTTCCAGAGGGTCTCTTCCATCCCCTATCAGACGAATCGACCCTAGTGGCACCACCCAGTATTTCACACCTAATTACCAGATTCCTGTTGGTGGACAATTTCACCCTGGAGGCCAAACATAGTCCCCTTTTGGAGGTCAAATCCCAATTGGGACACAACCTCCGATTGGAGGGCAACCCCCACCTACCCCACCCTTTGGATAGAACATACCTGCATCCTTGGCCTAGTATTGGAACTATATTATCCAAAATAATCCTAAATCGATTGGGGGGAAACAACCTCAAGCTGACTCTTTCATACCCCCTAGTACGAGCCAACCATATCCAGGTCCATCCAATTCCATTTGGGGCTTGAACACGGGACCCAACGTCTCTATTCAAGGGAACCGCCCTAACCAATACAAACCTATGAATTACATGCCTCCACACCAACAACCAAATCTGCCCGGATCTTCGCATTATATGCAAACTGCTTATGGTCCTACTGGTATACCTACAGAACTTCCTCCCCAAAGTCACCAGTACCCCCATGTGAATAGACAATTACCCTTCTTAGCCACCCTGGACCTCCCTGATTTATCTATAATTTTAAACAATCCTGTCCATCACTCTCCTCAATGGCCTGTCATACCGGCCAAATTACCATCTGACATTCCTAAGTTCGATGGTAAATCGAGAGAGGACCCGAACAATCATGTAATGACTTTCCACCTTTGGTGTTCATCCAACTCTTTGATGGATGAATCTATTCATTTACGTCTTTTTCAGGGAACTCTCATGGGTTTCACCGTGAAGTGGTATATAGAATTACCACGAGGCTTCTTCACTGAATTTAGCACCCTTGCCATGGATTTCATCACCCACTACCAGTTACCGATCCGTTATGAAACTGGAACCAAAATTTTGAGTTCTTTCAAACAAACCAAAGCCACTCATATCTCTGATCACATTCATGAGTGGCGACGGAGACGACGTCTCATCAAACTCAAGATTCCCGATCAGTTACTGGCATAATGGTTCACAAAATCATTCATGAATGAAATCGCTCGTGACATCACCATGGGTGGAGTTGTCACAGAAGAACAAGCAATCATTCATCCTCAATACCTTGACCTCGTTTACTCACAAACAAGTACTCTTTATGATTTACTCACTGACACACCTCATCCTTCTACTACTTCTACATCAACTACTCTTGCTGCTTCTCATTCGGCTGATGGTGTGATTATCACTTTCCACACCCAACCCCACTCTGTACAAGCCTCTACCACCAACCCCAAGTCCGTTTCTTCTAATGTTCAACATGCTCTGTCTCCTACTCCTCCTGCCGGTAAGATGTCTGAGGTGAACTCTCTTTAATCTACTCCTGTCGGAAAGAATAAATCCAAAAAAGTGAAGGGTAATAATAAGGAGGAGAAAAATAATCCACAATCTGAGAAGACAAAAACACAACCTATTGATGATAAGGATAAGTGCAAACCTCGATACCCTTTTCTTATCTGTGGTGATGATCACTACACTAAGGATTGTCCAAGATGCGCTGAGGTCACTAAGTTCCTTTAAGGGACCCCGAAACTGCCAACTCCGACTGTGTTGTCACAACCCTTCCATTCTCAACAACAATCCCAATTGGTCATTCACGACCAACCCTCCCCTTCCACTACATCCTATGTCTTAATGTGTACAGGTGATTCAAAGAAGAACGACATCACACTTACCACTCGAGCCAAAGATTATTCTTCCTCCAAAGAGAAGGTTGATGAAATACCTCCTTCCTTGGTCCAACCATCTCCATTGGCTCCACCTACCAACGGTCCTCTTCATCTCGAATGACTGAGCCTAGACATAGTTCTTCGCCCTCCCTCGAAGGGTGTTGCTCGAAAGTCTTCTTTCAATCCTCATGCGCGTGCTTCCCAAAACTACAGTATTGTCGAAGATCTGGCCCAAGCACTGTCCACGATGTAATCCCTCGAAGTCCTTCAGAGCTGTCCCACACAACATAAGGCACTGTTGAAAGCTATTGGTGGAATCAACCCTACGGATACAAATTTAATAATTTTTGACTTGGAAGATCACATTCCAAGGTTACCCCCTCAACTCGCATTTCAAATACAAGTTATTGTCTCCGACAAGAACATTTGTAGAACAATTATAGATGAGGGTCTCCCGACGTGTGTCATGTCTATTGCCTGTTGGAAAGCCATCGGTTCTCCTCCCTTAACCAAATCACACAACACACTCAAATCCTTCAATGGATCTGGGTTTAAGCCTTATGATGTCCTCCCTTCATTGCCTATTACGTTAGAAGGAAAAATGGTCAACATTGAAGTTGAGGTCTTTGATGCTCCTCTCAATTACAACCTTCTACTTGGCCATAGCTGGATTGATTCCATGCATGCAGTTGTGTCCACTCTTTTTCATGTCGTATGTTTCCCACATCAAGGAAACGTAATTACAGTGGACCAATTGGCCTTCCTTAACTCTAATACACATACCAACAACATACCTTTCATTGCGAAAACACCCCCTGAATATGAGAATGTCAGTGTGGGTCTTCTTAAAGATTCATCGTTGATGGGTACTTTCTCCATTCCACCACCTGATATCCCACATCCATCTATCGCCTCGATAAAAATGATTTCCACCTCTGTTCGAGAAACCCCTGCGTCTTCTGACCCATGGAAAGTACCCAACCCTGGTGATCATATTCGCTATGGTGACCAAATGCCTTTAAGTCTAGTCAAATCCGCTTATCAAGCCATTCAATTGGCAACCCCTTCTACCCCCTCTCTTGGTGATTTATCTCTGGATCCATTCCATGTCATTTTTCATACAGAAGAGATGATTATATATGTTGTGTCCATGGAAGATACCCCTTGGGATGATGGACATCATCATTCCATTCTCTTCCTGGAACAACACACCATTGAGAGTTACCAATGGATCTCGACCCTATCGACCGTTGTCATCATTTCTACCATTTCCGAGTCTACACACGATATGTTCTATGAAGGGAACTTAAGTAATATCTCACCCACCATCCCCCTCAACATATCCATTAAACCTGGAGTTGTCGAAAATGTTCATATCAGAACTTTGTGTTCCAATGACGAAGTTGTAACCTACAAGTCTCTTTTTCAAGAATTCTATGACGTCTTCGCATGGAGCTCTGAAGAAATTTTGGGTATTGACCCTGATATTGTTGTATACGAGATTAAGACATACCTGGGTGCTAAACCTGTCTGGAAATGACTTCGTCTGGTCCACCCACGTAAAGAAGCTGTTATCAAGCTTGAAGTTGAGAAACTTCTTAAATCTGGCTTTATTTACTCCATGGCTCTAACTGACTGAGTTTCCAATCTTGTTTTGGTTAACAAGAAACAAGGAATGATCCGCGTGTGCATTGATTATAGGGATATTAACAAAGCTTGTCCTAAAGACAACTTTCCCATCCACTTCATTGACCAGATCATCGATGATTGTGCCGGGAGTGAAATATTCTCTTTGATGGATGGTTTCTCCAAATATAATCAAATCAATATCATACCCGTCACCCAACACAAGACCGCTTTTATTTGTCTTTGGGGCACTTTTGCCTACTGGAAACTACCCTTTGGTTTAAAGAATGTTGGCGCAACTTTTCAACGTGCTATGTATTATTCCTTTCATGATATAAAGCACATTGTACAACCATATCTCGATGACCTACTGGCTCATTCCATGCACCGTGTCAATCATCCAACACACCTTTGAGTCGTTTTCCTCCGATGTCAGTTTTATCATATACACTTAAACCTGCACAAATGTGTTTTTTGTGTAGAATCCAGCCGACTTCTGGGATTTATTGTTTCACGTCAAGGGATTCGGGTAGATCCTTTGAAGGTCGAGGTGATTCTCAATCTCCCTCCTCCTTCCTCACTTCGCCAGATACAAAGTTTGCAAGGGAAGGCAAACTTTCTATGTCGTTTCATCCCAAACTATAATGAGTTAACCCTCGGATTTACTCGACTGCTCAAGAAAGGTTTTGATTTTGTATGGGATACCCCTACCAACAAAGCTTTCAAAGCTTTAAAATTGACTTTAACCCGTACCCCACTACTTTCCCACCCAATTACAGTCAAGATTATTTCCTGTATCTCGTAGCCTCAAACTCCACCATTGCTATGGTTCTAGTCCAGAAAGATGATTCTCATGACAAACATGTCATTTATTATTTGAGTGAGAGTCTCACGACTACCAAAACCAAGTATTTACATGTTGAAAAGCTGGCCTTGGCCACCGTCCAAGCTGTTCAACGTTTCCGACACTATATCCTTTTATGCAAGACTACTGTGATTTCCAACTGCAACCCTATGCAACACATTCTTACATGCCAATTTCTAGGGGGGAAATACTCCAAATGGATCGTAATACTCCAGGAGTTTGACTTAGATATCAAATGCGCTAAGTCAAAGAAATTCTTGGTGTTTGATGAATTGATATGCGACCTTCCCTATTATGAGACGGAAAATGTAGCAAAGGATTCATTACCCGATGAATCCCTTTTTCTGATAAGTTCCGATGACCTTTGGTATGGGGATATCATTATATATCTCTAGACTGAGACTTTCTAGACCAATTTGTCTAGCACTGAACGCCATTGAATACGTTACCAAGCTCATCAGTATATTATCATTGGTGATACTCTTTATCGTCGTGGGATTGACTCCGTTTTTTCGTCGATGCCTCACTTTTGACGAAGCCAAGAAAGCCTTGAATGAATGCCATTCTGGAGCATGTGGTGGTCACATGTCTGGGTATGATACTACCCAAAATATCTTACGAGATGGGTATTTTTGGCCTTCTTTATTCAACTATTGTATTATCGTTGTCCAAAAATGCCACGCTTACCAAACATACAACAACAAAATACGATCACACCCTACTCCTCTACACCCTGTAATCTCCATTGGACCTTTTACGAAATGGGGTATCGATTTCATGACATGTCACCCTCACTCGACCGGTGGGCATGGATATATTATTGTAGTTGTAGATTACTTTACAAAGTGGACCGAGGCGATGCCTACATTCAACAATACCAAAAAGACTGCAACACTATTCATATTCAATCACATCATTTCTCAGTTTGGTGTTCCTCAAGCTATCATTACTGATCACGGTAGCCACTTTAGAAACTTCATGATGTCAGAACTCACTGACAAGTTGGGTCTTCACCATGAAAACTCAACACCCTATTACCCATAGGCCAATGACCAGGTTGAAGCAATAAATAAAGTCCTCATTACCATGCTTTGACGAATGATAGGGATTCACAAAACTAGTTCGCACATGATGTTGTTTTCAGCATTGTGGGCTTACTGGACATCCGTCAAGTCTGCTACCAGGTTTACACCTTTCCAGTTAGTTTATGGTCTCGAAGCCATATTTCCGATTGAATGTGAGATACTATCTCTAAAGCTAGCCGTTGAACTTCTCCCAAACACTTCTGCTGAAGAAGAACGTCTATTGTAACTTATGCAACTAGATGAAACCTGTCGTGATGCCACCCTAGTTATAGAAACCCAGAAGAAATGTGTCAAATCCCAATATGACAAGCATGTCAAGCCACACATTTTCTCTAAAGGTGATCTAGTTCTCCTTTATGAACAAGATCGAGATTTTCTAGGAGCAGAGGCTATGTGGCGAGGCCCTTATATCATTAGATGGGTGTTGGAGAAAGGAGCCTACGAGTTGGTGGACTACGATGGTATCCCTTTGAGTGAACCCAGAAATGGGCTTTACTTAAAGAAGTACCATGCTTAGATCATCTATGCATGAGTGCTTGTATTTTATTGTATCATACTTTTGTGTGTTACTTTAGTGTTCTTTTTCATTATCTGGTTTCTACCCTCAACCGCTTACCTCGCATAGTGCTTGGTTTTCAGATGTCATAGTCTTCACTACCCCACATTGGCTTCGTCGATGGTGCTAGTTGTAGTACTCAGAACCTTGCTTCTACTGCATGGGAAATTTATGCACCTACAAATGAACTTATAAGTCTACGAGGTGTTTTCCTCAGTCGCACGACCAATAATATCGCAGAATATAACGTCGTCATCGAATTGTTGACTAATGCTATTTTGCTTGGTATCCACCACCTGGTTATATGACTTGATTCACAGCTAGTAGTGCTACAATTAAGTAATGTCTATGCTATCTGAAGTCCTACTTTATTACAGGTATATCTACGAATTCGCCTCTTAGAACGTCATTTTGATTATATCGAATATCAACACATTCCTAGATGTCTACATACATTGACTGTTGCTTTAGCTAATTATGTGTTAGATAGACATCTGAGACATTTATTAAAACAATCACACATCACATGTATCATACAAAACATAATAAACCGATAGAAGCCACATATATATATATATATAATGATCAAAAGTTCTACAAATTTTTTTGTCCAACGACCAAAATATCAAAATATGAAGCCCATGGCTTCTACAATTTAGCATCATGGATGACGCTCATGGTAACATACAAATGCTTGGGCTACCCTATGGAGCAGTCGACTAAGAGACTCAAACACACCCATAGTATGGTGTTGATAACGCCTTGGGATCTCCCCAATAACGATGTCTGGGACATTTGCAGTAAGTTCTTCTAAGTTCTATTCAATTGCCTTATAGTCCTCAACATCCCATCTTTCCACTGGAGCCACTTATCCTCGTCTCTGAATGGGAGATGTTCTTGGAGGTCACTACCGCCCCACATTTGTGTCATAAAAAAAATATTTTTGATTAGTCCTTGGATCGAAAACATAAAAACATTTTATATAATTAAATTTACAAAAACATTACAAAAGAACAAAATGTGTACTTCTTACCTAAGTCACCCCACTAAGCATGCTCAGGCAGAACCAAATCCAGATCTCCTCGGAAATCCAAGCCGACATATGCATATTCATTGATCATCAGCATTTGGGGCCTCAACCAGTCAAAAAATGAATCGTTATATTTGATTATAGGCACTGCTTTGTGCCGAGCCATGAGGTTACACCACCTCATCATCCTTGGATCCTGTGGGGCCGATACAACCCAATCTACCTATAAACACAGTAGTGGGACTCTCTCAAGGAAGAATGACACCAAAATTGACCTGTACCCAAATTGTTTCAGGTTACCCCTTCTGCACTTTGTCAGTTGCCTCTTCATACTGTAAAGAACCGCATCTGACCAGTTGAAAACCCAAGGCTCTGTGCACTCTATTTCATATTGGAAATAGCTCTAGAGAGCCATGTGTGGAGCCACGCTCCAAGCCATGCATGCAATGGTAAACAAGATAGTCCATAAGGTTAGATCTTGGACACCCTAGATGGAAAATTTATCCTTGCTTCTCTCCGCCTCATGAACATAATATTGGCGAACATACTCGCTCATAGGAAGTTCACTGCCTCTACCTCCGGTCAGATTTGCATGGTATCCACGTCATGACAACCCTATCAGAAAATAGATATCCTCGATATCTAGTGTGAGCGTGTGGACCCCTACATGAAATACCTATTGATCCACATCCCACATGTGGACCAGGTACTCTAACAACCTAAGTTGGGCTCTCATACCCAGGATCTTGAAAATTTTTAAGATCCCACATTCCCAAAGGGCAGCAACTGTACCCAGATCATTTTCAGCAATAGCATCATCCTCCTCATGTTCTCTTTCCCTCCATTCCAACATCGTGATGATCAATACCTGCAATGGAGCCATGAGAAGGAAGTTAACAACTCATTTTAAACCCTTGAATAAATTTTTATTGAGCAAAAACACGCATGAAAATCCAATTTTCAGCCCTTGCAGGTGAAGCTTGCACACAGTGTGAGATTCTCGCAGGTGCACTGAAGCCCACCTACGATAACCTTAGGTTCTCACAGGGCCAGAATGGCTCACCTGCGAGAATGCCTGAGCGCACCTACCGGCCCTAAATGGAATCAAAACACTAAAATTTGCCATTAAAAATCAATTTTAATCCATGAAAAAGTTGAAGAATCAAGAGATTACCTCATTGGCTGAAACTGTTTGCTGAATGACCAATTGTACCTCTCGCAATCGAGCGAAGAAATTTGGGAAAAAAGAGGTGTGTTGGACAAGTTTTTGACAAAGTAACAATGAAGTGGTAAAAAGGGATTTTTACCCATATTTATTCACTTTTTACTATTTCTCATTAATTTTTTATATTATTTTTATTATTTTGTTTGAAAACCTAATGCCCTAATGGCCTCGTGAGGATGGTTTTTCATAGATAGATGACCTAGAAGCCCGAACGACGGTGTACAAGTATTTTTTTCCCTTTTTCATCACATGTAGAAATACCTTTTTAGGGTTTTGTAGGAAAAACCTCGAGCTCAGTCTTCGTTTGTTCTCACGCTCGAAAATACATGAGAATGCAACTGAGTATACTTTTGTCATCTTTTAATACTCATCATGGTAACACGAAAACAACAAAAATAAGGGAGTATCCTTTAAGCTCTTTTCATGCTCCATAAAAATGAAAAGATTGTCGAGCGATCTTCTTTTCACACTCATAAAAGTATTTGAAGAAAATGTTCGATGAGCAATAGTTTATCACTTTTTTGGTCTCGTCGAACTCATTTATGAAAAATGAACTGAGAGAGTTTTCTTTAAGTGTTTTTCAGACTCTCAAAACATGAAAAACCCTCGAGTTTTCTATCTTTGGACTCGTTAAACAAACATCGAAAGACCCTTATGGGATCGGACCACTCCTTCCTAGGGTTTGTTAAATGTACTCCGATGGACTCATCTGAAGGATGATCTTACATCAAAAATCATATGTTATCCTCCTCAAGCTTGTGTAAAAATAAAGAGGTACTCGCCAGAAATGGTGGGGGAAATTTTGGGAAAGGGATATTCCTTTGTATTTATATTAGTGGCAGTAAGTGTTTCTCTTGAACATGACACCCCCTGTTTGTCATTTGAATCCGGGTTGGGAAATCCATTTGTCTCTCGTTTGACTTGCTACAAGGTTAAATATCTTGGGTCGTCTTTGAGTCAATGCTGCCAAGACCATTGTCATGTCATTCATATGTTCAAGAGAAGTCCAAACAAGCCCTCCATTGAGTTGGCCATCTGCAGTTCTCAATTCTTACAATGTCAACCTTCCCTATGTCCATTTCAAATCATATTCATACTTTGACTTACCCTAAAAATATTTTACTTATTTCGTGTCATTGATGGGGGATACATCAAGGCCCTCCTGTGACGAGTCTTTTTCTGTCAACTCCAACTCATTATCCGAGAATAAGACTTAGAAATCATTTAGTACCTTATAACTTGCATGCCTTAATGGTAGGTCTCATTACTTTCGACAGTGGATTCACATCATTGGTCCTTGATCGAGAGATTCCGCCGAGTGTTCAACTTTGACTCATTTATTCACATTCATTTGGATTGTACTTAGGTACCTTGGGAGTCATTAACATCAATGGTGATTTCCCTCGCACTTGTTAACAGTTTCATCAATGACCGGTAATCAAGTGGTTTCTACCATGTTCGACTTCGACACATGTAATCACATGGCTAGATTCGTACTTTTAGACGACGGGATTGAAGACCCTGGGTCTCATCTTTTTGGTCTAGGTTGGGATGGAGTATTTATGATTTGTATCGACACATAGATCCACTTTGTATGTCAAGTGGCTATGTCCTAATCTGAGTCTTATAACATAGATCCACACTGTATTCCTAGTGGCTATGTATCATTTTGGTGACATGGATCCATGGTGTATGATTGGTGGCCATGGCCTACATCTGTGATTTCATTCATTTGTGGTCTAAGCATGGGAATTCCTACCTCAGAAATGGTATTATATTCTATAGATGCTTGATTGTTTACAGGTTTTTGATTAGGTGCGATCCTGGTTTCTGACACACACATGCATTTTACAAAGTATTTTGGTTGTCATGAGTTCTGGCCTCATACTTTGGGGGGCATTCTGTTACACATTATTTTGGTCACTCTGGTGATGTCTCTACAGTTATGTGTTCAGTCTCTCATAAGTACCTTTTGCCTGAGAAAAGTGACTTTTGTCTTCTTCTACAAAACATATTTTTAAGATGAGTTCACAGGCTACATGTATTGTAGGGTTCGAGAAACCCTGATTCTTGCAGGCCACTCTATACCTGGATTGCGAGATGTTTGCAGTTTTCTCTATAAGTAGGTTGTGAACCTGTTTCAAAGCTTAAAAGGGAGAAGAGGTTACAAAGGTTCTAGTAGAGGATCTTCTAGAAAATGAGTTGGCATTCGCATGGTTGGCATCCTACTGATTTCTCAAATTTAGTGGGATCATCCTCATCCCTTTAACCATCTCTCCTTCTCCTATATAATGAAAGGTTTCTCAAGGAAGAGGTTAAGAAAGATTAAGTAGAGAATTGATGAAAGAATAGATTCAGAATTGTGTGAGGAATCCTGTTTGAATTGATGCTTGAGGCCTCCATTTGTACATCAAGCCATAGTGGATCTTCTTCATGCAAGTGTGGAGCAAGTGTGTGTGTTGGAACGAAGGACCACCTAAAGGAAGCTTGCGACATCAATTCAATCTAGTTGTATCTTCTACTTTCATTTAATATAATACAGTGGTATGTCCCTTTCCCATAAAATCACTCTTATTTTATTACATGACTCCTTGATCATGTGTTTAAGTCTTCATTGAATGTATTATTGTTGCTTTCACCTTGGTCGGTTTGTGTCATTGCAGATCTGATATCACAAGGCTACCAAAGAGAAGAAGGGACAACAAAGACATAAGGAAGCGATATCTAAAGGTATGTCACTTAGTCCTTCTTCAATGACAAATTCAATGATTGTAAATTAGGGTAAGTTTCATGTCATGTCCTGTTTTGTTCTAGATCCAGGTGGATCTAGGGAGATCTGTTAATGTCCGCATATACTGATTTATCCAATAACAACTAGCAACATGCTGGACAGGAAGTCTCCAAGTCCTGCAACTAATGTTCAATGCACCAGGGAACAACTCTTAGAAAAACTATGGCTTGGAGAGTATGCCCACGGGTTTGAAAACCACTCCACAACTTCTAGTCTCTCACCCAGAGAGACTTCTCACAATATGCTAACCCAACTCTTCAACAAAGAAAATATGGATACATCCCCCATAACTCCCTACAAGCTTCTCTAGTAGATAAGGTAATAATCAAAATTTACATACAATCTGACCCCTTTCTGCTCACCAATGCTTGCCACATGAATAATCCTTCCTCACCCCTCTTCCAAAAAAATGTACTAAGGCTAGTAATATATATTGCATGCCTTCCACTTGACACTTGTCACCGTCAAAAGTGACTTTAAGCCACTTGGGGACCTGTTCCATATCCTCGGGAACTTAGGATAAAATAATATATTTGACATTTACACTTTTCTCAGAAATATTATAAAATATTTCCTAAGACTTACGAGTCACCCCTGGTTTTCCATTTTCCGGTAGAGTAGGTCACCCAATATCTCTTTGTTTGAGTGAGTCTATGCACAATGTTGCAATATTATATTAATATTCATGATTATATTTACATGGATAGGTGCACCAACCTATCTTCATTCAGGCTCACCATACTCATAATCACATAGGCTCTCCATCCTCAAAACATAAACAATCATATATAATTATACATAACTCAGTACCGTGCACTTCCAGGATCATTACCATGCACTAGCCCAAGTGTGTGCAATGCGATGCAATGCATGTGCTTACCTAGGTGTGCACAATACATAGACTGTGCACACCTTGTCTTTGTTAACACTCCTCTGTACACTACTTTGATGCACATAGTTCACTAAAACAAGTTGTCCTTGTCTCAACAGTTTAAATGTTCATTACATATAAACTTGGTACCAATAATCTCACCAGATTATATGTACAATTACAAAGGGTTATGGATCAGGGACACTACAATCCACTCCCTCTTATTTATGCATTGTCCTTAGTGCATCATATACACATGTACATACACAATTTCAAAACTCTTCAAAAATTTGAGGATACTCTGCTTGCATAGCATCCTCGCACTCCCAGGTTACATCCTTAGGACCATACCAGGTCCATTGTACCTTTACCATATCCATGAATCGATTCCACAATTTTTGAATTTTTTATCCAATATGAAAACTGGTCACACTTGGAATCTGCCTTCTAGATCCACCTGAATCACATTTCAGTCAATGGCATGATGGGCATCAATTACATATTTCTTAAGCAATGACACATGGAAAAAATTATGAATTCATAAGGATGTAGGTAACAGAAGCATAAAAGAGACATGACAAATCCTTTCAAGGATTTCAAATGGCCCATAATAGCACGATGCTAACTTCGATCACTTTCCCAAATTTAGGGAATTGTTCTTGGTCTTTGCTTTCAGAAACATGTGATCACCGACTTCAAATTCCCTGTGGGTTTTCCTTTGTCTATGCATATTTTTTGTCTATCTTGGGTAGATTTTAAATTCTTCCTGATCTTTACCATCCACTCCTCCATTTCCCGGAGTAAATTTGACCCAACTATTGTGCAGTCTGTTGGGTTATCCCAACTTACATGCATGTTGCATTGTCTACCATAAAGTGCCTCAAAGGGGATCATCTTTAAAGATGTCTGATACCCATTGTTTTAAGAAACGTCTATCAAATAAACATGTTCTTCCCATTCTGGTGGCTTATCCATCACATACATCCTCAACATGTCTTCAATCACCTAATTTACCCTCTATGTTTGACCATCTGTCTCAAGATGACATGCTTTGCTGAAATTCAGACTTGTTCCAAATCCCTTGAATAGCCCTTTCCAAAAGTTAGAGGTGAACTTGGAATCTCTGTCGAACACAATTGTCTTAGGAACACCATGCCACTTAGCAACTTCACTCATGTATATATCAACAATTTTGGTTTCCTTGTACGCTAACTTCACTTGAATAAAATGGGAAGCTTTAGTAAGATTATCCACTATCACCATAGTAGAATCATGTTTCTTAGAAGTCCTAGGTAACTTAGTTATGAATTCCATGGTCACAAATTCCCAGTTCCATTCAGGAATGGGAAAGAGTTGTAGCAAACCAACTGGATTTCTATGTTTGGCCTTAACTTTCTGACATTCAAGACATATCACAATAAAATCCACAACTTCCTGATCATACCTAGCCAAAATTATTGCTTCTTGACTACGATAATTGTCTTCTAATAACGTGGATGTTTAGCATAAGGAACCTTATGCATCTCCGACAATATTAGGTTGTTCAACTCTTGATCATTTGGCACATAGAATCTACGTCTATACATGAGGATGCCATCATGTCTCAAATGATAGCCTTCAAACTTCTATTGTAACATACCTTGTTGTAACATCACACTTATATTCATATAGCTCAGACATGATTTGGCAACATCCAAAATTTTGTTGTGCAAATATACCTAGTACATGCTAAAGGTTGTAGCATACATTTCATCCATCCTTATACTGAGTGAATCAACCACCTTGTTCTCTTTTACTATGATATGCCTTATGTCTAAGTCACTCATTGAGTAACTCAAACCACCTTCTTTGTTTGGAATTTAAACTTGGTTGTCCAAACAAATACTTTAGACCACAATGGTCTATTCTCAACTCAAATCTCTTACCCATGATATAATTCCGCCACATATTCAATGCATGCACTATGTCTACTATGCCACATAGATCCTTTCACATTATTTCAACTTCCTTGACTCGTTGTAAACCACATGTCCATTCTGAATTAGGACTCTACTGAGTCCTTCCTTTCATGAAACCATGCACACAACAAAGTCTTCATATGGATAAGCAATTCCTAAAATTGGTGCACTTGTTAAAAAATTCTTCAAGTGCTGACACTACTACATATGGGTGGATTATTCCATGAAATTTTTCCACGTTTCCATTATTTTCATGTTTTTTTTAAATAGGGTGGTAGTTTCGTCAGTATTGCCACGAAAGTTCATCGATATAGCCACAAATGGGTTTTTCAACTTGTTTGGGATTTTCATCATTGTTTCCACGAAAGTTTGTCACTATTGCCACGAAAGTTCGTCACTATTTCCACGAAATTTTTGCCTATCTCATTGGTCAGTGTTAACGACTAGTTGACTAATTGATTTATATATACCTGACTTTAAGAGACTTCACGACACAGTTGCTATAGTTTTGACACTGTTTGTGGCTTTTGTTTGAGTTGTTTATTTTTTCTGTCACCCACTGGTTGAACAAATCCAATTATCGATCTACATAGCTTGGATTTTGAACTTGCAAGGTTAGTATGTTTTTTTTATTGATGTACTCATTTAACTTGTAAATTTTTGTTCAAATGTCGAAATTTCATGTAGCTTGTTTTTTCCTTGATAATATATTATGTGTGTAGTACCATATTTCATGTCTTTGGTCTTTGGATCTAGTTAGTATATTCTATGGAAAAGGTATGTGGATTCCATAATATTCTAGGTTTATGGAATCCACATACCCTTTTCCCTTCAATTGTAGCTAGAATGTCTCTCTCTTTTCATTGATAAAGATATGGAAGTGCTCTTGAAACTCAACCCTGATCGGTGAAATGATAGTAATTGATTTTCATCTTCTTCTCTCTTTTATTTTTAAGAACTAACAAAAAACACCAACAAAGCTTGATTGAAGCTTTGATACCACTTGTTACATCCCTAATACCCAAATGGGATCACACTTGCATAAATTGAAAATAATATAACAATGACAATAATGGTTGGGACACTTGCACACCTAATGGTTGGCTAGCACTTACTAATTCAATTAAATCAAGGAAGAAATCTCCATGAATAAAATCTTGAAGATGATTGTTATATTGATAAATGATAAGTTATGGTATATATAAGATAGGGAGGAAACTCATTTTTATAACAATAAGATACATAAACACTAACCCTAAACTTATGTTAGGTATATATGTCGTTATTATATAAAGGAAACATTTGTACACATATGACCTTATTATAAAGATGTTATCTATGTCATGATGAGGCACATAACAATCACTTTTAACTAACCACCTTCAACCATATTAGCTTATGGTTAGCCACCTTTAACTTACTTGGCTCATGAATAAGCACCTTTAACAAATGAACTTATGATTATATACCATACTCTTCCAATATAAATAAAGTCTATTTGTTTCAACTTTATCAATAAAATCCACATACCCTTTTCTTATATGTGATGTTGTTTCTTTCAATTTTTTATAATCACACACAATTCTAGATGTAGTGATTAAATCTAGTTTGTAGTTGATGTAACTTGTTTATACACTATAAATAAGGAGTATCTAAAATATAAAATATTCATGACAAAATCTACGATAACATGATGAAATCTACTAGTCAGACAATGAAAAATGAGAACATGCCAAAGTGTCTTAGAAAATAAAACTATGACCACTGTAAGTAGCATAAAATTGTGACCACTGTATGTAGATGAAAATCAATACATCATAATTTAAACCAACCCAACCCAATTATGGATGACAAGTTGTTGGATTTCTTTTTTAAGTGGCGAATTTCAAAGATTGGCATTCTGTCTACAAAAAAACTTAGAGGCTAGTGTATGGTGTCGAGTGATTCAAGTTTGAGAAATTTTGACCACTTTCATTAAATGGTGTGTAATTATTTTCCATGGTGGTTCAATACACACTACTGTAAAGTACAAATTGAAGCATATCGATCTTAACAGTTAATCGATAATAAAAAAAAAGCATGTCAAAATGTCTTAGAAGAAATATTTGTGAGTCTATTGTAGGTCACTGTAAATAAACATATCATAATCAAAAGGAGTAGCTAAAATATCATGAAGGAGCAACTAAAATATAAAAAATTTACAACTTATTGTTTGGTATGGTGTAGGTAAGACAATTCCTTGTTAGGACAAGGATTTGTCACTATGAACAAAAATGACAAGAAGCTTGCTCGGTTAAGAGAGACATTAGAGGTGAGGGGCGATGGAAAATGTTATTGCCCTTGCTATGATTTCAGAGGCTTGCAAAGAAACATAATTTTAATAACAATAGGTGAAATACATTGTAGGGATAAGGGGCATGCCGAAGGGGGTTTTGAATATCGTCCCTTGGTAAGAGGATTCAATATTTAATGTATTCTCTGTAATAATCAACGTGTCATGAATTTTAGTAATATTTCTTATTGGGATTTTTATATTTCCTATACACACTAAATTTTCTACGTTGTTTTAAAATATATAGACGATGCCCCCAAAATGTCTACCTCCAGAGAGTTATTTTCCAAGTACTAGCATAAATACTCCTTCACAGGGTGATGAACTTCGAGATCCGAATATTGAAGCTGTTGATCAAGTTATTAATGATGATATGTATGGAGATAACGTTAGTGATTCAAATCAGGAAGATGAGATACATAGATTTATCCAATACACATTTTCTCCAATGGATGAGTACAACCAGGATGATAGTCATGATGTTGATCCTCTACTCGAGAAGTCACGCCAACCTCTTTATGAAGGCTCAA
>JZKD02S1667294.1:303627-321909 GCA_000966675.3 Picea glauca
TTAATTATTTATGCCTGCATGTTCACAAATACTTAAAAGGTTCAATTTTTTCCTATATTTCTATTGTTTTCTAATTTGTAAATTAGTATATTGGATGCGATATTGATGATTACTATTGTTTACATTGACTTATTGTTTATAATTTTGTACATTGTTAGGTGAAGTTCTATTACCGATGCCAAATATTTTGCCACACACATATCAAGAAATATCCATGATTATGAAAGAAATTGGAATGGACTATCAGGCTATTGATGCATGTCCTAGTGATAATATCATATATTATGTACAATATGCATTATAAAATGAATGCCCACAATGTCAAATAAGTAGATATCGAACAGATAAAGTGTCAAAGAAGGTGTCTCGCAAAGTTATTCATTATATTCCGATAATTCCATGTTTCCAATGGTTGTTCAGGTGCCAAAGTATAGCGCAGTTTATGGATTTCTATGCAAAGAACAAAAGTCAAGTTGATGTTCTTTGAATGCTTGCAGATGGTTCTGCATTGAATTACATTGAAGAAAAATGGCCAATTTCTAAATAAGAACCTCGTAATGTTAGACTTTCGTTGGCAACTGATGGTGTCAATCCATTTGGAGAGCTTTGTTCTACATACTTAGTGTGGCCATTTTGTTAAAAACAATAACCTTCCTCCTTGGATGTCGATCAAGAGAGAGCACACAATGTTGGAAATGATTGTTCCAGGTATTTAATTATATTTTATTTGCTTTAAAGTATAACAAAATATTTCATTTCTTTGTTTCGTGCATGGTAATTATTTCTTTTATATAAACGCCATTTAGATAAGTATAATTAATCATGCAATATGTTGAAACAATTAGGTAGGTACCAGGTTAAAGATATGAGTGTGTATATTGAGCCTCTTATCGATGAGTTGTTGAAGTTATGGGATGGCGTCACTATGTATGACATCTCTAGACCAATAGAGCAAAAATGATTTCAATTCTATGGAATACTATCAAGGAAAATTCATGATGCTCCTGGGTTAACACATTTTTGTCATATATTGTTACTTTATTTTGTGATTTAATGTTATATATATTTATAGAAAATATCATGCACTATTTTAAATTGTAACTCTAACTTGACGCTACATTAATTCATATATATTGTAGGGATTCAAACAAAGGGTAAATTTTCATGCCCAGTTTGTGGTCTAAGGATAAAATATCGTCATTCAAGGAGTTTAGGAAAGGAAGTGTTTGATAAGTATAGGCACTTTCTGCCTAAGAACCATAGTTATTGAACGACAGACAAAGAAAAATTCAATGGTAAAGAAGAAAATGGAAAAAAACCACGAAGAATGACACCTCGCCTATGGAAGTTGGAATATATTAGAAATCGTCAAGGTACGCAAATTATTTATGTATGGCATATTATATAAATCTTTGGTTAATTTCATTAGTATTAATTTCATTTTGTCCCATTAATTAGTGTTAATTTCAATTTGTTGATGTTTCATGAATGTTGTTAAGGCACGAATGGGCTTCCACGAGGAATGAAAAGTTACCCGATGCAATTCAGTAGATTGCCATACTATGAGAACCTACAAATAGTTCATCTGTTTGATACAATGCATATCAGGAAGAACATAACATAATTTTTATGGATAATATTAGATGGAAGGACTGGCAAAGAGAGAATTGGAAAGATTTGTTATGACATCCAGGAAGCTAATCACACATTGCAAAGTGTTATTATTAATTCTAATGGCGATGGTCGTGAAAAAAATACTAGTCTTCCTTGGTTATTGACGGAGAAAAAAAGGAATATTGTAAAAGAGGTCATTCAAAAAATTAGGTTTCCGACGGGGTTTTCGTCGAATATACAAAATATCTTAATGTAAAAAGGTGATTTTGGTGGGGTTAAAACACATGATTGGCATACATTCATTAAGGTAATTAGTAGGTTATAATATATTTCCTTATTGGTATGGATTTTTTGGAAACAAATAATAATTTTTTTTTTTTTGTTACAGTATTTTCTACCTTTATCTCTCCCAGACGACTTTGACAACAACATAAAACAAATTATTTATGTACTTGGCAAATACATGAGGTAAATATTGTTTTATGAGGAAAATGTACTCCTTATGTGATTTGTAGCGGAACTTCTATGGTATATCAATGCATGGTGTATATTAGTCAATATCAACCTAAATTAACATAAAATATGAATGTGCCTCGCATTTGGCATCTCGACTCCATCAACAAATTTGAAGGGGAAGTCATATTGGAGAAAGGTAACATGAGGGTCGTGAAAGGTAATTATTAGATGTTGACGTAGATTTAATATATTACACATTTATTAAATTATTCATTTATTAACAATAGCTAATTAATGATATTAAATTGTTATTCTATCATATAGTTGCTCGAGAGTGGGATGCTTTACATTTATACATTGCAAACAACCTTGATTGGATGGAGCATTGGATAGAATATATTGAAGAATACTTCGGTAGGTTGTCATGGGAAGGGGTGAGTAAGATTATTAAAAAAATTCATCGTCATCGAGATCAATTTCCTGATCTTACATCAATGGAAGTTGATTTAGCCTTTGGTTTAAAAGATAAACAGGCAAGTAAATTTTTTTACCCACACTTTCCTAGTTTTTTCCCAATTTTTCAATGTATTTGGTTTTTTTTATTTTTGAAATATATATTTACTAAGTCCTATATGAGGTTTATTAATTGGCAATGTATTTTTTACTTGTTGTCCATGTTGCATTTGAAACATCAGAAGGCTATGTGGTGTAATGGTTGTAAATTTCGTATCAAAATGTTGGATGATAAGATGAAAACCTCAGATTGTGGGATAACTGCAGTGTTTAAGGTCACCAACATTTCCTATAGAAGTGACAGAAATCTGGAAGAAACTAAGAATAGGTACTATGGGCATTTGGAGGATATAATTGAGTGTGATTTTAATTCTTTTAAAATAGTTTTGTTTGAGGTTAAACGATACAGGATACAGATGCATGAACGTGACCCTGAAAGAACTATTATTGAGCATGATAATGGATTTACCATGGTTAATACAAGGGCATTTGAATCAGGTACAAAGCCTTATGTTCTTCCAAGTCAATGTGAGCAAGTATTTTACTCAGAGGTGCCTGGTAAAGCAGGTTGGTCATACATTGTTAGATATGATCCAAGAGGAAGGCCAATAAAGTATAATCATGTAACCGAGGATGAAGATAATAAAGAGGAAGAAGATCATGATTATGCAGATCAGGAGCAGGTGGCTCATGTAGTCAATTTGTCAGATGAAGAAGTTGAAGAAGTTGATCATCCAAATGTAGGAGACGACGATCTCATTGATGATATCAATAACTATATTAGCGAAAATGACGTTGATGATGATGTTGTTATGAATGAGCCTTTCACCAATATTGATTCTGAACCAAATCCTGATACAGATGTTGAGCTAGATGAAGAAGAAGACGACTGATATTTAATTGTTGAAAAGAAGAGGTATGTGTTTATATCTTTTATATGATCTTTATATGTTTTTATTTTGTATAATATAGTATATGATACATGTTATTTAGAATTTGAAATTAGGTAATATGGGTAAATTGAGAGTGATGTGAGGGGGGGGGGGGATAATTAAATCTTCCACCTTCACGCGGTTGCCCCTGTTTAGTAGAGAATGAACTATTCTTCAAACTAAGAGGAGCTATGTACGAATTCTCCTAATCATACCAACGATGTAGGTATGTCCATCATCAATTTATCATGTAAGCCATAAACCCTAATTTAGTGGAGTCATAAAAATGTACAACTTCTTAATTTTATTCCTTCACTTGATGTGGGCCTGGTCATTCCTAGACTTGAATTGAAAGTTTCCCCTAGTCTTAGTCATCACCCTTCATGAAACTTGTCACCCAACGATCATTAGATCACAAGGTTGGAGGCATATGGGCATTGGGATCATGAGGATTTATAATGCTACAATAACAAAAGACATTAATTGAACTTTGACTAGATTGAAAGGTGCGTGCAATTGAAAATACTAACAACCCAAAACTAAAAGGGATCAATACATAGAATGTATGATTGAGACCAAGAAAATCATATCTAGAGATGATTTTGGCAACACTTAAGATGATGATGAAATGTGTACTAACGAAGTTTTGAGAGTCCAATGGGACAGGTTAACCATTGGAAAAAATATGCGCTTTCGGCAGTTAACAACACCTCACGCCTGCCTTTTTAGCTGCCGAAACTGGGAACGACCGCTAACAACACATTAAAATTTGACCTGTAGCCGTCGAAAGCTATTTCTTTGACGTTTTACATTCAAGAGTTTTAAACCATCACTTGCCAACTTTGGATATACCTGGACACCTGTTTGAAACATAAGATACACCACTAGACCATTAATATTGAACTTCTTATCATGAAGACATTCTAAAAATGATCGGAGAAAATCCCCAATTAAGTAAATGGAGAACATAAGACTATACTGTAGGACCCTTGTATGTTCCCAGTGAATGGATGCATTGTTGTTGACATGGAATGGGACAACACATGTACCTTCTTAATTTTATTCCTTCACTTGATGTGGGTCTGGTCATTCCTAGCCTTGAATTGAAATTTACCCCTAGTCTTAGTCTTCATGACACTTGTCACCAAACGATCATTAGATCACAAGGTTGGAGGCATATGGGCATTGAGATGAGGCTTTATAACCCTACAATAACAAGAGACATTAATTGAACTTTGGCTAGATTGAAAGGTGTGTGAAATTGAAAATACTAACAACCCAAAACTAAAAGGGATCAATAAACAAACTGTCAATGAGAGGTGATATGGCCATGGTGTGTAGGAAGAGGCATAACACCTTCAAAATTATCATTCTCCAAATATTTTTTACAAATTTTACAAGGAAATTGTACTCGGACTAGACACGAGCAATAGTGACTTGTGAATTGAATGGGGCCAACGTTGAAATTTTTTCAAACTATTTCTGTATGCATTGAAATTTGACATGGATAGACTATTCACATGCCTTAACTATATGGGAGGGTTTCTTGACTCAAATTTGACTCACACACCCACTTTCTTCCATCATAAATTCATCATGGAAACCATAAACCCTAATTTAGTGGAGTATTTTCTCTCATCGGAAAGAGTATACATTGTCCTTTAAATTCTCCTTTGTCACAAATGCCCATTAACTATTTATTTTTAATTCCTTCCATAAACCTTGGAAAAAACAAGAAAATTGTCGCTATGTTTGCAATGTTGACTAATTCTAGACCCTTAAATACATATTAGAAATGGGTTGTCCCCACCTCTAATATTTCTTGGAAGCTCTACACTCTAGCCCATGATGGATTTTGAATGCCCCATATGCTATTCATGCTTTTCCTCATGTTGGAATAATTATGGGAAAAATAAAGTATTCTCATCTGCATTTTCTATCCATAAGGCCATGCTCTTAAGTCTCTATTGAGTGCATTCCTAATTTATTAGAGCCCTTTGTTAATCCTCCATCCTCCATCCTCTTCAAAGAAACAACCAAAAGAGAAAGGAACTATGCTTGTACTTGAGACAATGCCAATTGCATAGGTACTACCACAAACTAGAACCAATAGACTACACAATCAAGGTTCCACCTCTTCTCATCCAACTTTGAAGCAGATTCAACATAGATACACTATAATTTTGGATTGTTTGAGATATAGTAGGTAATGAATTTCTCTAATACAATGATTAGATCACTAATAGAATTTATTAAATTAATTAAGTGGTAGTAAGAGTTTAATGCAATTACTAGGATCCAAAATCAATAACGGTTCGACATCTAGTTAACTTTTTAAGAAAAAATATGTTTATAAAAAAATTGATATAATTGATATGATATGTTGATTCAAAACAATTTTTATTATGCAAGATCTAGTCATCCAAAGTAGGAATGTATACATGAATGTTAAGACTATACAATTATTACTTGTTTAAGTTCTTATATGAAAATACAATCCAATTGAACCATTCCAAATTCTCGTGTAAGAATATATTGGGATGTCCATTTTCAAATTCCCCATCTCATAGATCTCTCCATCTAGAGTTATTTTTTAAGAAAAAATTAAGAATGTATTTACCCATATGTGAAATGTTAGAATGTCATACTTTCCATGTCAAAATAGAGTCGCAAGAAAATTTAAATCCTCTCTAGATAAAATCATCCTAATGCTAAGTAAGAGTTGAAACCACCTTCTTCCTTGCTTCCCAAACTATTTGAATTAGTGGAAAAGAACCACCAATCCTAAAATCACTTGAAGAAACGTTCACATCATTGAGGGTGAAAAGTCTCTTTATTTTGGATCTAAATTTTCCTTTAGCAATTATGTATTATGTCAATCTTTTTCAAGGTTCTTCACCAATCATTGAAGTCACTATTTGATTTCCTGACATGCTTCCTCCATGAGCAATTATATTAGTTTATATGAGGCATTTTCCTTTTTCAGGAAAAGAAAAGATGCTCAATGGAACGATTAATGACAAAGCATTGTCCACCACATTTTTAGAGAATAAAAAACCTCTAAGCACTCAATATCGAAGAAAATTACTATGTATATAGTGATACTACCATTTCTCATGCATTGTCAGGGATGATTCAACCAATCCAATTTCCCCTCCACTCTAGTCAACCAATTGTTCTATTTCAAATCACTCACCACTACTTGTGCTACAACATAATAATTATCTAAGAATTATAAAGTACCTTCAACTAAAACTTATAAGAGAGAAATATAAAGAAGATAGTCATCTATAAAATGGTTCTTGAACACCTTACCAATTCTTGGAAGATTAATACAACATATTCAACCTTGATCTTGGACAAGCTCTAGAAGATAAACAAGTGCATTGAGAACAACAAAATAAACTTAAAGGGGGAACATGAGTAGCCTTTCCTTATATATCTGTGCAAGATAGTTACTTCACATAAGACATCATTAACCAACACAAAAGCAAATGCATTGTGAAAAAGGGCTTCCACCATCTAAATTAAAGAAATCATACTCCAAATCGGGTTATGATAACATATAAAATATGGGGAATCGATCTATCCTAAACCTAGTCAAATTTAATATTAGAGAAATGATTTTTCCAAATCCATTTTCCCATTCAACAAATATTTAATGGGTTTTCAACATGGTGACATGAATTGGCCTACCTTGAATGATTTTTTTTTTGTTTAGGTCTAACAATTTGACAAGAAACACACTTATTTCTTAAAGTTACAACTTTAGCTAATATATTATAAGACACAGTGGTCATGAGAGGTAAACCGAGTCAATAAAAACTAGGATTTGTTCTCGTACACACCAGGGTTTGAATTCTTAACAAACTGATATGTTTTCCCCTCATGGGAGAACATAAACTCATAAGGGTGATGTCGATTAGGAAAAATCATAAAGGTTGTTTTCTTAGCATGAGTGGTCACACACCCTTATAATAAGTGCATCGAAACACATGCCTCACAATAGGTAGTTAGTTCTCACCACTTAGATAAGGGTTGACGATAATTACCTTGGAGAAACCCTATGGGAAAAATACAACTAGAAGAAGATGCTTCATTTGTTAACATAATATGTAATTGGTTACAATTAGCAAGGTTCTCATGGATCTTTTAAGAACATATTTTCCAGAAGCTTTATCTTCTCTCAACAATGTACATTGATTGTTGAGAATCATTTCCACCTAGTTAATTAACAACTTGGATGAATGAATCCACTCTTTGCTTGAAATATCAAATTCTTTATTTCACATAGAAGGAAACTTCAATGCTATCCACATATTCTAGAGTTGCTTCATCACTGTCTACTCGAATCTTCCCTTCTTCTTAATCTTAGGCTCTACTTTCCATTATCAAACTACAAATAAGTCCATTTGCAAAGGGTGCTCTTCAAGTGCTTATGTGATTATATAGTGGACTCTAAGAATAGATCGCAACTCCTCTTCCCTTTCCACAAAAGCTACACTTCTTAAGAAGTGGCTCCCTTGATCTATACTATGACCAAAAAGCTATTTTCCTCATTCAATTTGGTATCTTGGATTTATCTTTGACTCTAGATCCTTCCTGTCATATGCCACTAGCATTCTATCTCATGTTGTTACTAACTTAAATTCATTAGCTGACCAGATTTATCTTTTGGTAGAAACCAATTCAATTTTGAAGGAGAATAAGAAATACTCCTATTCTCTATAGAAATTTAAATATTAGGGGAATTTGATCCCAACCTCCTTAATTTTCATGACCCGTTCAATCGATTTCTCTGGATGTTGCATGGCCCCTAATATAGTCTATCAAATCTCCTACTAATTGATTTTATTTTTCAATTTCTTTGTATATGGATTTTCTTCATGGAGATAGGATTTGGACCCCAAGGATTCCCTTATGTTTGAAATATGATATGATTAGATTATATATATATATATATATATATATATATATATATATATATATATATATATTAATTATATTAAATACAAAAAATAGAAAAACATTAAAAAAAAACACAAATTTTTTAACAAAACACTAAAATGAAATTAAAAAGAACTTGCACCCATTCCCAAACTAGTAGAGCACTAGAAAATTCATCGCTCCCATTCCCAGGACTAGAAGAGCAGAAAAACCCGATCGTGGGCATAGAAAATCCCCTTGACAGTGACAAAGAGAGTCGAAGGAGGCCCTATACAACAAATTTGGATAGTGACAGAGGCAGAGGATCCCTATCTGACCAAACCTTCTAGCGATCGTGGAGTGGAAATATCAGGGGTTGACATTATGCAGCCACCAAAATTGGTAATTTCTTATTTTTTTTTATTTTTCATGGTTTAATCATTTGAAAACATGTCTATATCGAATGAAACTGGGAATAAAATTAGTCTGTTTGGTTGAGGATTTCCATTATGTCATTCAATTCTCCTAAAATATTTTTTGTCACCTGTCCCAATGTGGTCTCAATCAATAGGACCCTGCTAGGGCCACGCTTTCTAGACTCTATTAGGGCCACGCTGTTAGGGCCACACTTTAGGCACACTGTTAGGGCCACGCTGTTAGATACAGAATTTAGGAACATTGTTAGGGCCATGCTTTAGGTACTCAACCAATAGGACCTACACTCCATAAGGAAGGGAGAGGGTCTGCAATTGAATTGTAGATAGGGAGGAGGGAAAGGCCTTAACTCAAATCATAGATAGGGAGGAGAGAGAGACCTGAACAAAAGACCAACTGAAATCGTAAATGTTTGAGGCCCATTTATGTTTGAAGCTCCTTTAGGGAAGACCAACTTAACAATAATCCCAACGAACTATTAAATTATGCAAACATCACACTATTTTTTGTCTTTGTTCTAAGGGTTTTAGTATTGTTTATAATGCATAAAGTGTAGTCCCTTTAAATAACCTAAGTGACAAGAATTATTTATTCATGATATGGGCCCTAGACTCTTTGTTAACTATTACCAACAATTGGGTTTCAAGTTTACTCTTACTCTTCAACTTGCACATAATAACAATCTGCCTCAAACACATAATATATGCACCTTAAGGATGGTTATGAATTTGAATTGAGAGTTGTTGCATTCACTTGTAAAATTTCAAATCCGGATGGTATCAAAATATTCTATGAATAAGTGTAATTTAAATACATTTTTATTCAATATATTTCTCAGTGTTGTTGGAAAAATACTTTCCCTCACAAACCACCAAGTAATCTCATGGTTGGATGATTCCACTTTGTTGTCATTTGATGGTTTCTATGTTAATGATCAAATTGGTTACAATATTGTACTTAATGGCATTCGTTAAGGTTCTTTGATAGTGAAATTTATCATTTTCTTATATGACATGTGAATCCATGTTTCTTTGGGCATTTTTCAATACAATTTCTTATTGGGATATAATCCTTTATATTCTTAGACTTGTGTTGGTAAATGAATGAAATAAGACTCTTTTCCATGTGCAAATAGAGCTCATGATTTTCCTTTCCTCAACAGTGGTAGTGTCAATCTTCAATTTCTTTATTCAAACCAAGTCTTGGAACTCCCCTTCTCTAATCAAATACTAGACTTAGTTTAACACTTAGGAATACCCACCTTAGGTTAAGAACCCTTTTCCTTAGCCTTGAAGTGAAGAGGAAAGGCCATCGAGGTGAAAATGGGTGGCTTTCCTGGAACTTTCCCCTAAGCTCTCCTACATAGGGTAGGCCTTTCCCTTTAGCAAGAGTTTGAGTGGTAACAATACAAAAAGAAAAGATTAAAGTGGAGAAGAGTGTGGGAGAGGAGAAAGAAGAAGAAAGAAGAATGTCAAACATCCAATACGATACTAATTATTTTGAGAATGAAATGAAGGAGGAAATATAATAAGGAAATGTAATATGTATGACGTTGGATGGTTTGGGATAAAGAGTTAGGCCTTAGGTGCGTCTGGATGACTAGAAACGTAATCTTAATCATATTACCATTTCTTCTAGTTCAAATAACAAACTCAATGAATATATCTTTCCATTCCACCCAATTTTTGTGGAGTTGCAAATTTCAAAATGTTGTGATGTTGCAATGCATACAAAAATGTTCTACTCACACATATATTCCCTTGATATTATTTGTGTTTGTCACTAATGTGAGGTGCTCCATTCAAAAATTGGTTCTTTGCAATAGTGATGTTTTTTGACATGGACATCTTTTGTATACCAAGTTTGATTTCAAACAATACAATGATGAGTAGGTGTGTCCAACACCTATCTTTGATCTTCTTTCTCAACGAGTGCATGGCATATTCTTTCCAAACTTTGTTTTTTTATTATGAGAGTTTACTCTTTGGAATGCATTGACTTGTTTTGTGAGACCTAAATGGTTGCAATTGTGAGAGAAAACACTTGCGAAAGATTTGTTCTTTGTGTTTTCAATCATCCCATGAGCATAATATTATTAGAAGCACGACCCCTTCTTGTCCTTTTCATAATTCCAAGCTCTTCTAGGCATTTTTATCCCTAAATGATGTCATTTCAATTTAGAGAAAAGTTTTTTGGGATATTCTCTATTTCTAATCAGGATTTCCGTACAATGCATATTCATATTGACTCGATGCGTTTCGTCTACTCTAGAAGAAAAACTAAGAACAACTTCAAGAGTGCCTCATCCTCCTTGGGTTTCTTTAAGTTAACTCCAATGGCCTGGACTTGTCTAAAATTATTTTGGAATAAAACATAGATGTGGCCTCTTGTTTCACAAAGTTATTTTTAATAAAATTCTTAGTATGATGCACATTAAATTTTTTATGATGTACTCATTGATGGATTTCTCCTTATGAAAAAGGCAAAGAAGGGCTCACAACAATATTTTTTGCTACTTGTTTCAATAGTACACTATGGAAATGAGACTCATTTACTTATAGCATAGTTTGTGACCTCTGCAAACAAAGATTCCACATACCGTAAGAAAATATCTCCAAACCTAAGAGATGTAAGTGTGACGAAAATAATAGGACACTTATACATCTATACATATAATAGGCCACTTATGTATAATCATATGTCTATACATCTAGGGTCTCTGATTTTCCTTGAGAGTCAGAAGGGAATTCCACCAAATATTTAGAGTGAGGACTAGTAAACCAAAAGACATGTTGATTAGGAAAAGTATTGAAAATGGAGTAGAAATGAATCTTGTTGTATATACCAATTGGCATACACATCATCCATTGTGCATGTTGTGTATTTCAATTGGCATACACAACAACCACAAAGGTTGTTGTGTATTCCAAGTGGCATGCATAGCAGGCCCAATGGGCATACAAAACAACCATTCAGCCTGTTGTGTATGCCAATTGACATACACAAAAGGTCCAATGGTACCTCTCTATATGCTAATTGACATACACAATAGCCACAATGAATGTTGTGTATGCCAATTGGAATATAGAGCAATCCCATTGGGCTTGCTGTGTATTCCAATTGGAATACATAGTAGCCACAATTGACACCTTTCTTTTCTTACTTCAATGATGAAGGTTCAATTACTAACTTTTAAAGGACTTTTGGTCTCCTGACTTAGTGATTTATCTATCATGAGGAAAAATGATGGATTGGGAAATCAACAAGTACTTCAATTCAACAACTTAGATGTTTTCTTGAAAAAATGGTTCATAAAGATAAAAAATAAAATATTGAAGGAGATTCTATAATGTGAATTCTCCATTACTCATAAAAAAAAATTAAACTCTTATTCTATGCAACATTGAGTTTCTTGCATGGTTTCTTGGTGATTTCAAAACTTCTTCAACTTGTCAATAGTACTAAGGAGTCATTAAGGGATCCAATAGCTTCATAAATATTTACAGATCAAATTTAGGCTTGAAAAATTGATCCTAAATCCTCATAAATATAAACTACCTCATGTGCGAGCTCAATATAAACAAACTAAAAGAAGTATTGGCAAGCGATTAAAATTAAGTTTAAATGAGTGTTGGTGGAATCCCTTGATTTCTCGACTTGCAACTTACACAACTATATGCAACTTATGCAACTATATGAAAATATGAAACTATATGCAACTATATGCAACTTTATGCAACAATGCAACGTATGCAAGTATATGCAACTTATGCAAGTATATGCAACTTTATGCAACTATATTGCAACTATTCAACTATATGCAACTATATGCAAATATGCAACTTATGAAACTATATGAAACTATATGCAACTTTATGAAGAAATGCAACTATATGCAACTATATGCAACTATATGCAATTGTGTTGGTACCACAAACTTATATTTGCACGATAACTTATCTTCTTATTTTAACGAGTGTAGGTACCACCAAATAGGTATCTGTCGGATCTATCTTCCTCGAGTGATGATCAAGATATACTAAGTGAGGTTGAAAGTGAGACGTGTTGTACTAGATCTATCGCTTCTAGATCAACTAGATCTAAAAAGGTAAGGAAAACATTTCGTATATGCATGCAATTTTTTATTTCCAATGGAGGGTCATGTAATTATGATGCTGAGAGCATAGGTGACATTGAGTTTCCCTTAGGGTATAGACATCTAGTGCAACGATGGGAACCTAAGGAGCTACCTGAAGTGGACACAAATTTCTTCATCAATGGGAGGATGTATCACATTGCTCCTTCGTCCTTACATGGATTGGGGTTATTTTCCATGGATGGCATAAAGGTCGACTATGGCATTGTAACTAAATTGATGGAGTATGTCAGACCATTATACAAATACAATCACTGGTTGATGTTGGTCCGATATACACGAAGTATGCAAAGATATAGAGTTGTCGCAAATCATATACAGTTAGTAGATAACAATCAGAATAAAGGGGCAACTATGTATATTGATGGAAGGCCAAAAGCTACTGGAAACATTGTAGGATTTATATATAGTACACAACTAGTGGCAACAACTAAGAAACCAAATTGCATATTTGAGGGACATGAAGGAAATCGTATATTTGTATGTGCAACAAAAACAATAGTTCAAGGTGAAGAGTTGTTGATCGATTACAACTTAAATCGAATAGATGGAGGGGGTGTGGCTATGGGGGTAAATATCTTATATACCATTCAAATCAACCTTTGATCAATCATTGTTGTAATTTATTGTTGAAATATTTTGATTTTTAGTGCATATATTTCATTTTTCATTATTTATTTTCTGATATTACTGCAATATTTCATTTTTTTAATGTTACAATTACTTTCATAACTCTTGTTGATTAATTTATTGTGTCAACATCTATCTAGGGTGAATGTGAGATATCATAGGATACATCTGTCCAGGGTGATCGTGGAAAAGCACCCACTATGCCTTATCAGGTAAATTTTAAATACAGTAACAACTTATGACTACAACAACTAAATTTCTAAAATTTCATTATTATTTTTTTCTGATACTACTGCAATATATTTTTTTTTTTATGTTACAAGTGAATTTCATAACTTTTGTTGATTGATTTATTGTGTCAACTTCTGTCCAAGGTGACCATGGCAAAAAATCACCTGCTACATATGTCCAGGGTGGTCGTGGAAAGGCACCCACTGTGCCTCCGTAGGTAAATGTTAAATACAGTAACAACTTATTGCTACAACAACTAAATTTCTGAAATTTCATTATTTTTTTCTGATATTACTGCAATATTTCGTTTTTTTAATGTTACACGTGAATTTCATAACTTTTGTTGATTGATTTATTGTGTCAACTTCTATCCAGGGTGACCGTGGCAGAAAATCACCCGCTACATCTGTCCAATGTGACCATGGAAAGGCACCTGCTGTGCCTCAGCAAGCAAATGTTAAATAAAGTAACAAATTATGACTACAACAACTAAATTTATGAAATTTCATTGTTTTTTTTTCTGATAATACTCCAATATTTCATTTTTTAAATGTTACATGTGAATGTCATAACTTTTGTCGATTGATTTATTGTGTCAACTTCTGTCCAGGGTGACCATGTCCAAAAATCACCTGCTACATCTGTCCAGGGTGACCGTGGAAAGGCACTCACTGTGCCTTAGCAGGTAAATGTTAAATGAAATAATAACTTATGATTACAATAACTAAATTTCTTAAATGTTAAAGTTCATCTCATTAATTTTATTCATCAATGTATTGTGCAATGGTCAACGTGGGAAGGCTCCCACTAAGGATATTGATGAGGAAGAAATATTTTATTCCACTGACCCAATGACAACTGTAACGAAGGCCTTGAAGAAGGATAACATAGAATATCTAGGTTTGCTTAGCAAAAGACCCCTGACACAGGCGGACATGGCAAAAATTGTAGAGATACAAAATATAATAACTAATTTTGGGGTAAGTGGAATCTTCACATATTTTTGTCAGCTATGACAATTTCGTATCTGTTTTTTTGTTTTATATTTTCTATATGATTTGATAAAGTAAATTTTTCCATTTGTAGGATTTTTTACACCCCGTGCACCGGGAACCTGCCGATCCTGCAACTACCATAGGTAGCAGTGATGGTCTAATGAAAAAAAATGTCGACATAAAAAAGTGAAAGTGAGGCTTTTTGAGCCTCACGAGGTTCCCCTAGAATCCATTGATGAGCGCAATGATTTTGATTGGCATGACACACCAAAGCATGATGAGCCGGAGCCTGGGACTCCACATGACTCTTGATAGGAACGTACTATAGATGGAGAGGAAACTATTTTGCATGGAGCATAACAAATTAAAAGCACCAGACCAGTAGATGTCACATTTCTGGTGGATGACACATGTGTTCCGATCAAGATTCAGAAGATTGCAGGTAATTGTTAATTAATTGATTCATTTTTTTCATGAAATTGAAATGGACATTTGTTGAGATTATTATAAATTAATGGATAACATGTTTCTGGAGGAAACAATGTTTTCTATAGAAACTTAAATGACAAAACATTGAAGATGTTTGGCCCCACCATTCACACACGGTTGAATGAACAAGATTGAAAAAAGAAAGATGATTGAATAAACCACATGGCAAACTTGTTCGGCAACACTTTCAACAAGAAAGTGGTTACAAAGTTAATTGTTGATAATTTAAAATATACCATGGCCTAGTATAGGGAGAAATTGCAATTAGACCTCATGCATGAGCGCCCTCGCATGGTTTCGGATAAAGAGTGGAAGGCCCTGATAGAGGATGCAAAGGAGAACTTGTTTAAAAACCAAGACATTTACAAGTTGGTCAAGCAAGATACAACACATGTCATATTATCAGTGAAATATGATCATTTATGTTTTTCTTTCCTGTTTTAAGTAACAATTCCGATATCTAATTTTTTTCAAAAATTCCAAATGTAGGCTACTAGACACGTCCAAAGCAACCAAGGCCAGAGTGGAAAAGCACGTGAAGTATAAAATAGGCCAGGGTGGCTATGGAAAACTATAATCCTCAATCGTAAGTTTTAAATGATTAACCGTGGTTAATATTTATTTAACAATAGCGAACAAATATATTATTTTGTTATTGGTATTTTTAATGGTGTTATGCATTGCAGTTAAATATGTTCGACACTACTGCCACTAAGCAAGACCTAAAGCTTGGTTACAAGCATGGTTTTAAAAGTGTGATTGAATATAGGAAAAGCTTGGACTAGACTCCAATATCCTCAGCCACACAGATAAATAAAATGAATAAGGAAACCACAATAACATGCTTGTAAAGTCTATTCATATTTTATTATATCACCCTTAACTAAGTATTTATGTTTGTTTTCAAGCAACAGTGCTACCACAACAATGAATCTAGCAGTATTTCGCAAACACTGCATCTTACAAGGGTGCACATGTCCAATGATAGTGAGGAGCAAAGTAGCCATTCTGGTATGTATGCTTCAGAATTAGAAATATTTATTGTGATTGTAGATATTTATTTCCTGACTTATACTTATATATTATCTTCTCAAAATTGAAGAGCATGTAGCTTAGGAGGGTGAACTATGAGAGGAACCAAGTGGAAAATAAATTAATGCACCAACTGTCATAGCTACACAGACAGGTAAAGAGCAATAGTGTAATGTTAATCAAAATAATGAATGTTATTTCAATTATATTTCAACATATCAATATGATCATTTTCATTGTTGCAGTTCATGACCCTGCAAAGATACCTTGACGCCCTTCTCAGTGACGTAACAAAAGGATGGTACATGAGCTCATGGAAACACAAACAATAGAAGGATAGGGCACACAAAATACAATGTCCCTGGATGATTATGATACCCCAATTGTCAATTTTATGAATGTAAAAAAAACATAAATCAAAGAAAAATTAGATGTATAAATTCATGACTTGTATTTGATGTTTATCGATGTTTATATGTTCATATTTTTTGATGACTATCCTAGTTATGCATGAATGTTTATATGTTTTCTATATAAAGAAAATCATTTGTTGGGTATGGGGAATTGAGAGCGATGTGAGTGGGGGGGAGGGGCCATATGAGCTTCCACCTTCACGTGGTTGGCCCTATTCAGTAGAGAATAACCTATTCTCGAAACAGAGAGAAGCTTATTAAGGTATACGACCACTTAAGTTTTTTATAGAGTATTTTACATAACTAAATGCATGTTTATTTTCTTATATATTATTTACCCATATAAATAATTTGTCTTTTATGATTCATGTAGGTCTTGGTGATGGAAATGCATCTCGTGGACAACTCTTATCAAGTTGTATGGGATAATGGATCTGGTGAAAGGACAATGATAAGGTAAGGGTTTTGCCATGTTTTTTGAAAGTAGGCTTTATACTAGTAAAAGTTCACAATCCTCATGAAAGGATGGAATTGCATTTTTGGTAGACAAGCATCAATTTTTTTAACAAAGTATGAATCATAGACTGTGGGAAAAACCTTTTTTTGTATTCTTACATTGAGCAATACAACTATAACAGATTTTTAGTACAAAATCTTAACCACACACACACACACACACACACACACATATATGAACCCAAAGTAAACAAATGATAGAAGATAAAGGGAGAATATGTACTGATAGGAGTGAATGAAGATAATAATATGAATAATGGAGTGGAGAGTGCAATCTAGCCTTCAATTGAATGATACTTGCAGCCAACAGGTCTCATTGTAATGTATGTTGTGATAGTTCTGTCTTCTCACTATAATGTATGTTTCTATGTCCATCATGGTATTCCTAGAGCACCACCTATCATTCATGATCCAACACATAGTAGTCAAGAATCCCATCCATTGCTAATGTGTTCAAGTACCATATGATTGGTTAATGATTTGTATCCTTAATTATGAACTATCAATATTTACTATCACCATATTCCTCTAGTGCATGCAGATTTATATTTGAAGTTCGAAATATTAGTGAAGAATTCAAGAACTACAACTTCCATGCAAAATATATCTACATTCAACACATTATGAGTTATACCAACATTGTTCCAATTTTGGATTTTCGAGAGGTGATTAGGTCCCACATTTTATTTACCTACTTTAACCACCACTTCAAAATCAAACTCCTAAAATAGTAGAAAACATCAATAGAATTAACCTTCCAACATTCCACTATAGCCCTATACATTCCACTAAGTTACACTACTCTTATATATATATATATATATATATATATATATATATATATATATATATATATATATATATATATATCCTCTCATAGTCCCTATGACTTGGACTTTCAAAGTCTTTCAGATCATATCAATATCTTGTCCTTATCAAGATCG
>JZKD02S1667294.1:322286-338915 GCA_000966675.3 Picea glauca
ATTCTCATACTCCCTAGGTGGCCCAAAAGTAATGGACACTTTGGAATAAATGACATAGGAGAATACTATTCTCCAACTCAACTTTCCACTAACAGTTGGATTAATGTAGTCTTCCAGCTATCCTATAGTGAGATTAATGTAGTCTTCCAACTATCCTAGTCATCCAATACTTCTTCTATCTATTTAACAAATGTATTTCCCTACATTATATCCAATGGATCCATCAAATAACCCTTCTTAACAAATGACATCATTATCAAATTCCCAATCAATCCATTACAATACTAGGTATGGATATTTGTCATCTACTATGTCAATGAACTCAAAGTAATCATAAATATTCGCACAATCAAGATAAAATTCCATCTAGCCAATTTGACAATGGGGAAAATGTGTGATTTGTTCACCAACTACCACTAGATCGACAAGTGGACCCAATTTGGTCATCCCATGAGTTCCCATGATTACTTCAGTAGGATGTTAACATCCAACCCGAAGTTGAGCATAAATTCTCACACTTCATATCATTGAATCAATGCATTTAAGATAAATTATTTTCCATACCTCGTTCACTGGACATGGTTTAAGGGCCTATTTTGTGCCTCTATTGGTGACTCAAAAATCGGCCCAAGGACCTCCCTTAACTTTGTTGTGGATTTATCACTGTCTATTATCTATAGAAAACTTTTCAAAAATTCTTTGAATTCATCTTCCACTATATATACTAGTAGAATCATGCATTGGCTTAGTGGCCAAATTATGGAAGGTTTTCTATTTCTTGCATTCATAGTAACTATGTTTCTAGCATTCAGAGTAACTATGTTTCTACAATCATGTGTATTATGTATTGTCTTTTGGTAGTACCCACATCAAGGATGGTGAGGATATAAGTAATTTCTTTCAATATACCCCACGTCATAATAATTATAAAATCATGGTGGGAGATGATCCACTTAATTCCATAGAGCCCTATTACCCTAAATCTAGTTATGTTCCCCATCCACTCCCATGGTTGAATCCATTGTTTGGAAATTTATATGCTAGATTATGTCTCTTCTAATTCCCCTTGGAGACTCTTTTAATGCCAAATCATTTGGCCTTCTAAATTCCAAACATTTAATCTACCTAGACTGTTATTGGAGAAATATCACCAGTATGGTAACTTAGATCTCCCTAGGACCTGCCTATTGATCCTAGACATACAACGGGGATAGACTTCTAATGGTTTCCCTAGATGCCAACAAATTATTTTTCTTTTAACCAAGAATAATAGTAAGCATACCTTATGACCAACGATTTCCTCACATATTTGGATGATGCACGTCTTGAGATCCATCTCCATCTCCTATAATCTAATTCCTACACACGAGAAGACAAACAACTATTGATCTACTTTCTCTCCTAATGTTATGGAAATCTAATTCACTAGATCTATCCTAATCTATTTGACATGAGACAAGATCTAAGCATTTACAAATCAAATACAAACACATTTAGGGGAAACCAATGATCTATTTATTAACATGTAGGAAACTCATCAAACATAATACCTTGGATGTGAAATCATTTCTCTTTTCTCCTTGCTCCTAATTCCTCCTCAGCTTCTCAATCTGACTAGGAAATTTGATTGTGGTCATTGTGACTGAAGAAGCACCTCTATAATTGGACATGATAACTCTGCAAAATATTCTACTCCCTCTTTCTCAAGACTTTCCTTCTTTATATATATCCTTGTAAGAGGCTTGGGAGAGCTTCTAGATCTTCTAGAACCCACTAGAAACTAGAATGATGTGATTTTCTAGCCCCATGCCACAAAGATACAATTGATCGCTCGCTTACCTCTTCATAACTTTTCAAATCTAGAAGGTTGCAAGGATCATTGCTTGTTGCATTATAAATGACCAAAAACTATCATCACATGTTTTCTTCTATATTCCACGTGAAGACCCTAAAAAAAATTCCTAAATCCCGAGCAAGAAATGTATTTTGACTTTCATCTTCTGTTGGATTCCCTTCTGGAATGTAGGGTGGAAATTAAGACTATAACATATACTACTAGCTATTCTACTTCCCACCAAATTGCATTACTCCAAGTGAAATATTTGTTATCTCCCCTTCATCATGTGTGATTCCTACTCATTTATAGTGGTATGTGTTACCATTTGTTGGCATTAATGTGAGTACCCCGACTTCAACAAGTGCAATCATCCTTCATTTAGGGTTGTGTGAGAAACTATCACCTAGAGTAGTGTGATCACCCTTCATTTCAAAACATTGTGATCAAACTAACTTGATTTGGTGTGAAATACCCTTTGAGTTAAACATTTCCATTTCTCTTCATTTATATGGTATCATGTACCTTCATTTGAATAGGGTGAGTTACCTTTACTTGAATAGGTGTAAGTGTCTTTGTTTAAACAAGTTCTCCATTGTTGTGATCTACCATTCTTTCAAAGCGTCACAACTTTTTTCGTGAGAACAAATTCGATTTCTTTCATTCATATGAGTGTTAGTAACCTTCATTTTTTTGGTAAGGGAATGACTCAACCACAAGGCTACAAGTTCCTCATCCAAAAAGATACAAACATAGTTGTTGAAAGGGTGTGAATGCCTTTAACCTCATGTTGTGATTATCCCTTCACATTAATAGGTTAAATTTGATATTCAAGGTAATTATTGTGACCAGTCTATATTAATATCGATTAATGGTTGTGAGTGCATTGAAGTGGATAAGTAAAGGGTTGGCCCACTCTCACAAGGATAGTGATAGATTTAAAAAAAACACATCTCCCATATTGTCCCCTTGAGATACCCCCACCAAATTGTTTTTGACCTCTAGTTTAGAGCCCCAATATCTCAATTAAAACCATTCATTCAAGGAAATGTATTTTATCTTCCCCTTCATCCCAAGGTGCCTTGGTTTTCCCTTTTGATCCACTAAGAAAGACCCCTAATAAGTCCCAAACCCCCCTCTCATAAGCCATTCTCACATAAGAAACCCTTTGAAGGGTCAATCACACATGAAAATATTGAGTATGGGTCAATCACGAATCCCAACATCCAGCTTCTCATGTATATATATATTTTAAAAACCTACAGGAAGCGTGGCAATATTGATGATAGTTTGTTGCAAGGTAATGAGTTTTTTTTGACAAAGCGTGGCAATATCGACGAAAGTTCGTTGCACTTTGCCACGGTTTTGTGTCGCACATGTAACATTTGCGTCGTAAATTTTTTCTCTACCAAATGTTTTCGTCACTATTGCTATAATTTTTCATCACAACTTTCCACAGTTTTGTGTCGCGAGTATGGCATCTGCATCGTAATCTATTGGTAAGTTTTTTACTTTAGCACGGTTTTTTGTCCCTATTGCGACAAAGTTTCATCGCTATTTACATGCTTTATAAGGTAAACCTATCTTGATAGTGATGACACGTGGAGGGCTAATTTCATCATTGTTTCCATGAATAACTGGTTCGTGGATATAGCGACGAAAAAAGTTCCATGAAAAATAGTCTTTGCTTTCGTGGAAAGTGCGACAGATATGTGTGGCAATAGCAACGAAAAACTGTGGGAAATTTGGTCATATGTAGTAGTGTGGAAACTCCTTGTGCAATCTTGTGTCCATTTAAATACCACACCTTTCTTCTGCAGTGATGGGATTGGATGAGAAATATGCGAGAATCTGTTAATAAACCTTCTATAGTACCCTGCCAATCCCATAAAGGATCTCACTTCTACAACATTTCTCAGTGTTGGCCATTCTTCAATGAATCTTATCTTCGTTGGGTCTACAACTATTCCTTCTTCTGAAATAATATGACCCAAATATTGAATCTGTCATTGATAAAATGATTTTTTTCTCATATTTGCATAAATATAATTCTCCCTCAACACCTGCAACACCATCATCAAGTGTTGCTCGCGTTATTCCTATGACCTTGAGTAAATAATAATGGCATCCATAAATACAATAAAAAACTTATCTAAATACTCTATGAAAACTATATTCATCAAACACATGAAGACAACGGGTGCATTGAACAACCAAAATGGCACCACCGTAAATTCGTAATGACCATACCTTGTTTTGAAGGAAGTCTTACTGGTGTCTTCCTCCTTTATTCTTACTTGGTGGTACATGGACCTGAGATCTATCTTGGAAAATATCATTGCACCTCTTAGCTAATCAAACATATCATATATCCTTGGAAAAGGATACTCGTTCTTCATTGTTACCTTGTTCAACTACCTAAAGTCAATACAAAGTCTTAATGTACCATCCTTCTTCTTTATGAAAAAAATCGGTTCACCCCAAGGAGACACACTTGGGTGTATATACCCCTTCTTTAGAATCTCTTCAATTTTCATCTACAACTCCTTCAGTGCTGGCGTACTCATCATATAAGGAGTCTTAGATACAAGTGTTTCTCCTGGCATCAGACTAATAGAGAAATCAATATCTCTTTTAAGAGGCAATCCCAATATCTCTTTAAAGACATCCTCATACTCTTTCAGTGTTATGTAATATTCCACACTTGGCACTGTATCCTTAGGTTCCACTTCCATGTTTGCTATGAATACTTGAAACCCTTTCTTGTAACATTTCTTCAATTATAATGATGAAACTTCTCTAATAGTCACAAATCTCATAATTCCTTGAACTGATCTCAAGCTTCCTTGCTCTTCCAGGAAAGTAAATGCCTTATTGTAACAATCGAGGAAAACATAATTCTCATTCACCCAATCCATACTAATGAGGCAATCATATGATCCCAAAGGTATAAAATTCAAATCAACTTCCATGCACATTCCATTCATCTCCAATGGACATTCCTTAACCATCCCATTGATTTTTCTTTTAGCTCATGAAGCTAACTTCCACATCGATCATGTGCGACTAGAACTCGGCCTTCTTGTTATACAGTGCAGTGTAAATCCTTGGCACATTTCTACACATGTCCTCAATTGTCGTAGCTTATTCTACACAATGCACAATCCTTGATTTATCACCTATTTAAGGACAATTTCTATGCATATGATTTCCACCACAACCCCAACACTGCATAGGTTGTTTCCATGAATTTTGTCCCTCTGTTTCTGATATTCTAGGCTCTTGAAGAGTCATCTGTCCTTATGATGTATTTATGAAAAATGGTGGCTTAACTCCCTTCTTCCTCTATTCCACCTTACTTTTCATCTTATCTTCCCAAGCATTTTAGAAAGTTGGTCTTCCCCTTTTCTACTAAAAAATACACTTAGCACGCCTTACGTTTTCTTCCAACATATTAGGGTCATCATACTATATCTTGTCACTGGTAAATGAGGGAATCCCACTCAAATATATCTGAATATTCATCTATTCATCATTGATAAAAGGCACATAACTCAACAGTTCTAAAAATCTTCTTTTGTACTCATCAATCATCATGCTCCCAATCTTGAGTTTGAAGAACTCCTTCATTTTCTTGTCATAGTACCGCTTGGCTGAGTATTTCTTTTGGAAATACCTCTTGAATCTCTCGAAGTTACTTTCTTCTCATCAATGTGTTTCACTTGCACACACTGATACCACCACATTGATGTCTTTTTCTTTAATTGATAGATAACATTTCTCCCTTATACCTATGCAGAATAGTTATGTAGCTGGAAGTAATCTCTCATACCAAGAAACCATGTCTCTACATATTTGTCCTTCTTGTGCTCACCATCAAAGGTAGGAGGCTTAATCTTATTCATTTATTATTGTATCTCATCCACACCAGTCCTTCTCTTATGCTTTTTGACAGGAGATGGACTTGAGATACTATGCACTTTCCTAAAAGAATGCTTACCAGGATTACTATCTTCTCTGCTTTTCTCATCCTGAAACCTACGATTTCTTGATCTACTTATCTCTATCTCCTTATCCATATTCGTTTATATTTTTTCCAGGATCTACATCAATTCTACATTGAAGTCATCTTGTTGTGCCTTGGCTCTCATAAGCATTTCATTATTAGCCTTATAACTCTGAAAATCTTTCTGCATTATTTTTACAGTTTCTACCCAATTCATGCACTCCCCCTTGGATTTAGTATCATCAACACCCAACCCAACATATAGATCTCCAAATTCATCATCACGACTATAAGTCCTCTACGTATATTCCATGTTTCTAACCTTCTGCACTAACTTTGTCCTACTCTATTCACCGATAATTTTGCAAAGTGTGCAGGAAATTAAGATTTTTTGGATGATTTCATGCAAAAAATACATGAAAACTCTGCTCCAATTTTTCATAATCCTTTCACTTGGATTTCTTGGAAGTTTTTAACACTCCAAACTCTAGTGTTCACACCCACACATCACTGTCTTTATGTTCATAATAAATCTATACCACATGCCAATGATCTTCCATGTAGACTAAACTTTATACTGCACGATACCAATTCTTAGTACACACATCTATTCATGTTAGTTTTTGACCCATACAAGTCCACTGTTGAACCAATAACTATGATACCAGAATGTCACATCCCCAACCACCTAAGCTGGGCCACGTCACTCAACATAAACTTTTATAACGTACACAATCCCCCACTGATCCTGTTACCACATTACACAATCTCTAAAACAACCAATTTGTAACATCCCCATCCACCCAAGATGGTCCACGCTACTCCATAAAATACTCTAACAAATATTATTGCACAGTTTCTACTTTAAATGCAATCTGTGTAGTTTTAGTGGAAGTAACTTCCTCATCCCAAGCTTGATTCATGCCATGCAACTTATAACAACAAAAGAAACAATTTATTTTAATACAACCTTAAGCAACACAAATAAATTAGAACTACACACACCAATTGTGTGCACTATCATACTACTCACACAACACAACCCCGCACACAATCATCCAAGCATCATGCATCAACTCAAATTTCACTTTATGTGGAATTTAATTCTTTGCCTGCACACCTACAAATTCTATCCTCTTGGTTTCATGCACACTCTACCATTGAATCTTCTTCTTTCCGACTCATAACCAAAATCACCAGGTTAACATAGCAGAAAAAACTAACCATATTGTGCATATCCATGCATAACTACAAGTACATGCTATATGTTTCATACTTACAGGTGTAAGCATCAATAAACATAATAACAACAAATACTTATATGAAACAACATAAAATAATTAACCCATGTCAAACATAGATAAAAAAGTAGACAATAAACGAGACAAGCACACAAAGAAAAATTATATTTTATGAAAATCACCAACTGTAACCTTGAAGCAAACATTATTCCCAACCATAGATGTTATTTCTCTTAAAATTTCAATAGCAGTTCGCCCCCAATATGGGGCTCAACTCCACTAGGGAAAAAAGGGTCCTAGTGACAAGCTATGGTCTGAGACTCAACATAATTGTCCAATCCTAGGTGCCCTCTACTGTAACTAGCCCACATTCCCTCATTCCCCATGAACCTGTCACACCTAAGGAAGTGTTCCCCTTCTTTTCTCGCCAGTCCTTCGGTTTCCCCAATTCCCTTCCTAGGGTTACCAACAACAGGTCAGACAAGAAGCATCAAATCCCTGCGACTAATGCTCAATGCACCAGGGAACAAATCTCAACAAAAATCTCGTCTGAAGAGTATGCCCTCGGGCTTGAAAACCACTCCACATACGCCAATATCTCACCCATAAAGACTTCTCATGGTCTTCCAACTCAAGACTTCAACAAATAAAATATGGATACAACCCCCACAACTCCCTATAAGCTTCTCTGGAAGATAAGATAATAATGATATTTTCCATAAAGTCTGACCCCTTTCTGCTCACCAACACTTGCCACATCAATAATCCTTCCCCACCTCACTTCCAAAAAAATGCACTAATTCCAACAATATATATTGCATGCCTTCCACTTGACACTTGGAACCTTCAAAAGTAAATTTAATCCACTTAGTGACCCATTCCCTACCCTCAGGAGCTTAGGATAAAATAATATATTTGACATTTACACCTTTCGTAGAAATGTTATACAATATTTCTTAAGACTTACAAGTCACCCCCTTTTTTCCTTTTCCGGTGGAGTAGGCCCTCCGATCTCTTTTTGTCTAAGTCAGTCAATACACAACGATGCAATATTATATTAATATTCATGATTATATTTACATTGATAGGCACACAAGCCTATCTATGTTCAGGATCACCAGCCTCATAATCACACAAGATCTCCAGCCTCAAAACATAAACAACCATTTATACTTATATATAAATCAATATCATGAAATTCCAGGTCATTACCACGCACTAACCCAAGTGCACACAACAATGTGCAATGTATGCGTGTACCAATGTGCATGCAACACATAGGTTGTGCACACCTTGTATTTGTTAACACTTCTCCATGCACTACCTTGATGTGTGCAACACCAAAATTAGGTGTCCTTGGATCACCAACCTAAATGTTCATTACATTTACACTTTGTACCAATCAACTCACCAACCTATATGTACAATTACAAAGGGTTCCATATTATGGACACTACAACTTCTTAGGATCACCATTAGATAGTTGTGAAAGATGTTGTTGCATTTTATTGATATAGTACATTTTTTTCCTTTTAATTAGGGTTTTTTATGTATTGATATTATCAACTTTTAAGGACTCAATAGAAGCATCCCTAATGGCTTTCCTAGAAATATGACATTCATTATCATACCAAGGGTTGGTTGTTCTATTATTCTTTTTAGAGGACACCTTGAAATAGAACTTGTTAATAGAAGTGGAAAGGGTAGTTGTAAGATTATGATAGAGGTCTTAAATGTTGTCCTTATAAGTTAGGATATGTAATTCACTATTTAAATCCTTTAATAAAATGTCAACTTTACGTTTTTCAAAGAGTAATTTTCTTTGATTATCATAATTCTCTTCAATGGTACTCTTATGCAAGGAAAAGTTTAGAGTTAGGGTTAAAGGTCTATGATCAGAGTCGAGTTCATGGTCATTTAAAAGTTCAAAGGTTACTATTTGGTTGGAAATGGGGATATCAGATACCACATAATGTATGACACTACTACCTAGTCCATGAATACTAGTCATATGGTTGGAGTTTGGCCACTTCATTACTCCATTGCAAATTATTAGGTCTTGAGAGTTGTAGAGCTTGACTAGCTCAATACCAAATAAATTCTCAATTGGGTCTTCAGAGCTTCTTTTGTATCCATTAGCTAAAACAAGGTCCTCATATAGCCATACAGGATTATGGTTGGAAATATTGATTAAAAGAGTCTCTTCTTTAGTTGTTGTCCTGGCATTAAAGTCACATAGAAAGAGGATACTACCTTCATTTTTCAAACTTTAAATATCTTGTTCTAAATTATTATAGGGACAATTTATATCTATATTGATTTTCTTATAAATAGTAGAATTAATAGGGGAAAAATAACAAATTATTATATACATCTTCTTAGCATTGATGTCTGAAATTTCTATCCAAATGTATTGATTAAGAGGGTTGATATTATGAATTTGAGTGTGAGGATAAATGTTGTTTATAATATAACAAGCTATGCCTCCTATCCCTCTTCGGTAGGAATTTTGTTCCATGTCAACCACTAGACAAATCCTTCTATGTTAGGCACCTTAGACTCTTCATGCTCCCAAGTTTCAACTAGACAAATAATATCAGTATCACTCAAGATCCATATTTTTCATAGGAACTTTGCACCATGGAAAGCCATGATAGTTCCAAAAAAGGATCCCAACTGTCCCAAATTCCTATTTATTGTTATCCTACTGGTCTATATCCCTAACCATAGTTTTTAGATTTCTAATTATTTCTTATTTTACTTCTTTCATGACTTCTCTTACCTTTTGAACTTCCTTCCTTAATTCAACTTGGTCTTTGGGAATAAGGTCTTCATTTATGATTATTCCTAACCCTTTTAAGCTTGGAGATTTACTAAGTATGGTATATTTATGGTCATTACAACTTACTTTGACACAAATCAACCTATATTTGTGATCCATTATTTTCCCTAGCCTATTTGCTTCTATGAGGTAAGTTGTTTTAATTTGTGATTTATTTTTTAATTCTTCTTTTACTATTACTAGTGTATCCTCCTCTTGTTGTTATTTTATACAAAAAATTATGAGCTTTTGGGCTCTTTTATTATTCTCATGGTCTAGTTTGATTAGCTTATTCGTTTCTTGTTTGATGGGTTTGATATCCAATTTGTTTTCTACACTACTAATGCTCAACTTGTTGGTTAGTTTTTATTCTATCTCTTTAATCATATCTCTCAAGTTGTGATTTTCTTCAACCTATCTTTATTGGGTTTGATTGTTTTTATTGTTGGTTAGTTTTTATTCTATCTCTTTAATCATATCTCTTGAACATTGTATATCTTTAATTTTCATAGGTTGCTAAATTATAAATATATTTTAAATTAAACTTGAATCAAAGTAAGAAGTGACTCACTTGATTTATGAACACACACATATGCTTGGTGGAAGAATCCAAAACTAATTTAAAGTCCAAAACCAAAGAGATTATTCCTCTCATTAAGAGCTCAAAACGGTAGAGAAGTTCCCCTCACCTAGAGATCAAAATCATAGAGAAGTATTATGGTTCTCATCATGGAGAGTAACCATAGAGATTATTCATGTCAAAAAAGGTAAAAACCACAAATAAGTTAGAAATATTACAATTGCATTGTATATTTCTATATTAAAAAATAGTTAGAAATATTTGTCAATTAAATATTTTTTTATAAAAAAAAAATATTAATTAAAATAATATAATTATAAAAAAAATGATAAATTAAAATAATATAATCATTATTTTTTTAAATACAATTATTTTAATTTAATTATTATTAAATTTATAAAAAATAATTTATAGTTTTATAAATTATAAGAAAAGTTTCATATTAATCAATAAAATGGTTATTCATAATTATTTGTCTCATATGTTCTTAATCATAGGTAGGTTTAGTCTTTATATAGCATGAGTGGAGCTATTGGTTAAGAACATGTGTTTCTTTCTAAAAAGTTACAAGTTTCCAATGGAGAGTATCCCTTGTCCCACAAACAAGAGGTCTCATACATCAATATGATGTCTAACTTAAATGTAACCTTAAAATTAGATTATTATTATTATATTATAGCCTTGCTTACCAAAAATCCATAAATATTTAAAATGGTATTGTTTTGTATATATCATAATGATAACAAAATTTGGAAAATAATTTTATTTTATTTTATATATAAACTAAAACTAAATGGAATCTTATCTTATTAGTACCTACTATAGTGACCGGCGTGGTTCAAAAAGCCATTAATCTCTAAATCATTTCGTAAATTTTTTTTAATATACCAATTATTTGATTTATTTTGAAAAACAATATATTTTCCTAATTTTTTTTAATTTAGTGCATTGATTTTCTTACTGGTTAAAATCTTTTGAGATGACATTAGTACCTTGGTTTGTTGCAACTTTTATTGAGATGACATTAGTACCTTATGAAATGGGATTTCGTTGATATCACTCAAGAGCGTAGATGCTCTTCACATCAAAATCATTGTATTTCTTTCTTATTTTCTATCTTTGGGATATGTCTAAATTTGATTTGATTGATAACTGTTTTTTTTTTTTATATCTTCAAATTTGATTCATACATAGATTATATATTATACAAATAATTCTTTTTATTTTTGTTTTTTTTTCATCTTTGAAATATTTTCAAATTTGATTTAATTTATGACTATTTTTTTTTTCAAATTTGATTTCATCCATAGATTATACATTATATAAATTATTATTCCAAAATTTGATTTCATCCATAGATTATACATTATATAAATTATTATTCCATCCCTACATTATTCAAATGGTTTCATATATTTATGCCCTTCTTTACTTATCAACTTATCACGAATGTGCACACATTGTATCTTAACTTTGTTTTATTAGGAAGGTACTTTTTCCAATAGAAAAGTATCTCAAAATTATATAAGGTATAATATTTTTACAAACATGGTATCGATTTTGCCCGATACAGAGAAGGATCAACCAAATGTGGGCTATACTAAATACAAAGGAAATTAATGAGTTGTTCACACACAACAATATAGTAATCGACTATAATTACAGTTGGACATCAACCGATAGGAAACAAAGCTCTCCTCAAAACCACCTATTTACTCACCAGGCTTCTCGATCAACTCAATCTTCAAAGATATTAAGATGAGTAGGAGGGATTTCTTCCCCATTTTTCCAATGATAAACAATCAATCTACCTTTAGGTTCCTTTAGCACCCACTTTGACAAAAAGTCTGTCTCTTTATTGTGCTCCCAGTAAATGTGTTGGAAACTAATATCTTTAAAATTATTTGCCAATTCCTTTGTTTTTAATTTCCATCCTTCTATATTCACTGCTTGTAGCTATCCCTTTTGATTTATCCAATCAATAATAACTTTTGAATCCCCTAGGATTTGAATTTTTTTGATTGCCCAGAGCGATGCCAAAGTTAGGGTTGCCCACAATCCCATGAGTTCCACCTTTGTGTTTGTACACGCTCTGCAATTGATGTACCACTTAGTGACCCTCGAAGCATGAGTATTAAAAAAACCTCCCGCTGCACAACACTCCCTAGATTAAAGGGTCTCTCCATCGAAACAAGCCAAAATAAATCCCTCAATGTGAGTAATATCACACACTCTATTTGGAATAGGAGTTATAATAGTTGGCTGCCAAGAGAAAGTAACTAAAATTATATGCACCACTTCGATGTAAGAGGGTGAGTGTTCCTCAAATAAAACCTTGTTCCTCTCAATTCAAATGTGCCAGCAAGCAATGGCTGCCAAGCTTACTAGAGCAGATTTTTCCAATGTCCACACAGTTAAACAGTCTGAGATTGTTGTTCAAACCCACTGTATTTTTAAATGGTAGATTTCAGAAAGATGATGCCAGACTACCTTTTTGAAAGAGCAATGGATTAAAAGATGATTGACATTTTATAAGTTGCAGTTGCAAAGCTTGCAAACCCCCGAGCCTTCCCATCCTTTCCTTTGAAGCGCTTCCCAAGTAAGGATTTTTTCAAAGGATGCTAACCACACAAACAATTTAATTTTGAGCTAAACTAGCCACTTCCACAGTTTGAGAATCCAAGCTTTATCACAGTGGAAATCAAGAGGGTTTATAAGCGCCTGATAAAGGTTTTTTTACTGAAATTACCCCGGATACATCCCCCTGGGCCCACACTAGGGTATTCACACTAGATTGGAGTCTTAAACCTATTCCCCTTAATGATTTAATGAAACGATCCTAGTCTGAAGCGTCCTAACCATAGAGACCCAATGAAACACTCGTGTGCCACCGATCTGGAAAAGGAGATCCACTAACGGTGTATCACGCCTGGGCTAGGACTGATACACGTTTAAATAACAATTGCGATCGAAGAGAGTCTGAGAGAAACGAGTTGTCCTCCAAACCGATGATTTTATTCTTGCCTAATAAAATCTAATTTCCAGAAATAGGCCTCCAACGCAGCCAATGAAATAATACAAATATATTCTTGGTCAAGCTGCTCCAAAAGCTTGACGTCTTCTACTGCTAGTGCATTGATTTACAGAGCCAGTCGACCACCGAAGTATCCCCCATGTATTTATCCACAAGAATTTTTTCCAAATGATATCGATAATGATCACCCTCCAAAACATGTTTTCCAATAAAGCAGAGTTGAAAGTAACTAGATTTTTGAGCCCCCATCCCCCACAATGTTTTGGTCTTGCAAGGAGATTCCATCTACAGAGATGGAAGTGATGCTTTTACTTCTCGCCACTCCACATGACTGCAAACATTAACTGCTGGATGTGAGTTAAAACAGAATTAGGAATCACCTCCATAGACATCCAGAAGACCGATTGACGCTCCAATACTGATTTGACCAGGATTAATCTACCTCCGATCGATAGCCACTGATTACACCAAAGCCCAATTTTTTTTCGATCTTAGCCACCAACCAGTCCCAATATTTAGCTTTGGCCACCCATAGCTTTAAAAAGTACACTAAGTAATTGAATCCAGAGTTTAAATCAACAAACGAAAATGGTAAGATGGATTTTAATTGATTAAGCTCCAAATCCTCAAACCCACAATAGTGAACTGTAGTTTTTGAAGAATTTATGGAGAGACCCAAAACAAAACAATAAGCTTAAAGGATGTCTAAAATCAATCTCCACTCCATTGGGTCTGCCTTTGACATTACAAGAACATAATCCACAAACATTAAATGGATAATTTTTAAATTCTTAGTTACCTTTATACCATAAATACTATGATGAGCATTGCCACTGGATAACATCAAGTTGATCCTTTCCATAATCAAAATGAACAGATACGGGGATAATGGGAATCCTTAATGAAGCCCCCTCCAGCTCTTGAAATAATCCGTCGCCTCGTCATTGATAAAAAATGCAAAGCTGGCACTAGTTACGCAACACATTATCCAATCTATGAGCTTAACCCCAAAGCCTACTGAGAGTAATATCATCCTTAAGTACTCCCAGTCTATGTTGTCATAGGCTTTTTTGAGGTCTAATTTCAAAACTAGAGCTTTGATATTCTTTTTTTTTTATGCTGTGGAGGGTTTCATGGGCCGAACCAATAGCTCTTGAATTATTCTACCCTTCAGGAACCCTAGCTATTCTGAAGAAAGGCACTTTGATAGAATCATCTTTGTCTAATTTGAAAGGATTTTAGAGATCACCTTGTAAATGAGATTACATAAGGAAATTGGATGATAATCATCGCAGGAGACCAGCTTGTTTACCTTCGGAATAAGGGCCAAAAAAGTGGAATTGATACCTCCAAAAAGTTGGCCTTTTCTTCTTGAGTACTCCACCATAACGAGAAGATTTTCTCCCACAAGATCAAAGAAAAGAATGAAGAACTTAGTAGTCCACCCATCAGGTCACATGCTTCTTTCTTTTCTAAAATTCTCTAGAACATATTTGATTTCCTCAAGAGTAACAAGTTTAAAGAGGGTTTCAGCCTCATCCTCATTTACCATACTAGGATATAGGTTGGATATTCTAACTAGCTCAGAGTAATTTGTTCTGTCTTTTTCTCTAAAAAAATTCCTGAAATGGTTAACAACCTCCTCTTTAATCACCTTCTGCCCAAAAATTTTGTCTCCATTGCCTGAAATTAATTCCCACACATGCCTCTGGTTCTTGATGTAGCTTGCCATTTTGTGAAAGAATTTAGTATTAGAGTCTCCACTCTGTATCCAAGTAACCCTGCTGTATAATATCCAAGCCTCCTCCTCCCCATGAAGAATTTTTTTTATGTTTGTTTCCAACACACGGAGATACCCATCGTCCTCCAAGGATAAGGAACCCTTCACTGTTTTAAATACAAGTTCTTCAAATTTCGTTTCCCAGTTTTCCAATAATAATTTTTTATGAGTCATTACTTCTTTTAACCAGATATTTGTTTGAATCTTGATATTTTTAAGTTTCCATACCAGCTGACGCTATTTTTTACCCTCCACCAGGAAATGAGGGTCCTTCCAAATTGAATGAACCAGATTTTCAAAATCAAACTCCTGCAACCAATGAGCATTAAACTTGAAATGAAACGCCTTGTACATGGGGGCATTCTGCAGTTGAATAAGTATAGGAGCGTGATCTAAGATATAGGGATATTCCACCCACGATATTGAAAGGCCCATAGTGGAAAAGGTTCCTTCTGGTACTAAGCATCTATCAAGCCTTCTGGCAATAACATGTTGACCAGCGCGCCCGTTGCACCAAGTAGGGACCATCTTGGTTGGATTAAGATCGACCAGCTTCAAGGAAGTGAGTAAGTCTCTAAAAAACACCTCAATTGAACCGGGAACAAAGGAGCCACCCTAGTTTTCGTCTGAAGACAATATGAAGTTTAGGTCACCTGTTATGATAAGATTCAGGATAGAAAGGATACCACTCTTTGCAACTGAACTCCAAAAGAGATTTTGATCTTTACACGACCCATAAATATTAAGGAGCGCCATCTCCTTTCTGGAAGAAACACAACTACCTATTTATAAAATTCCACCAGCAGTCAGGAAAGGAATCAGATCGAAGGATTTTGGGTCCCAAGAAACTAGTAACCCACCAAAAGTTCCTAAAGAGTTTACAACAGTTGCAACCCAATAATGATGAATTTGGAGAAAAAAATCTCTCTCTTTTTGTTCATTTGATAGAGTCTCTTGTAGAAAAACAATGTCTAGCCTAGTAAAATCTAGCAATCTACGAACCGAGGCAGCTTTGAGGGTGCCTCCAATCCGTCGAATGATCAATGAGAGAAATAACATCACTTTTCCCTTGCCAGGGCCTTCATTTCTCTAAGGGCACCTGAATCCGGGGAAGTGGGAACATTGTCATCAGATTTATTACTAGAACCCACCTATTTATTTCAAGATATTCTTGTTTTGATTGGTGCCAATTCAGTGGCTAGACCCCGTGACCAAGTAAAGGCTTTACCCCCCTTTCCTATTGTTAAAACAGAACCTAAATCTTTTACCTTATAAACAAATCCTCGGATATCCTGGGATCTTTGTAATTTTTGAATCTACATAAGACAAAAAA
>JZKD02S1667294.1:346684-368201 GCA_000966675.3 Picea glauca
TATATATATATATATATATATATTAAAATTCAATATATGGAGTTAACAAGGTGGTATTTAAAGAAATGTTAATAATAAAAATATATTTGAATGTCCACCATAAATAAAATATTTCAATATTACACACAAGAGACTGTTTTTCACCTATTTAAGATAGATCCTAATAAATTCTCGAGGAAAATTCTAACTCGTAAAACTAAAGAAAATAATAAGATTCCCTTGAAGGATTGGAATTTCTACCTTAAAAATATGTATGAATCCCCTAACGTCATGGAAAACATGCCAGACAAATCTACAAAGGACGAAGTGTTTTCTATAGAATACATTAAGTGTGGGGATAAGTGTCTCTCAAAAGGAAAATGTAAGGACATCAAAAGGTTACCAAGTTGAAATATTAAAAATTGGAGGACCAATCCTCATCCCTCACATACATAAACTCTTCAATTTAGCTATCTAGTAAGGTTTTCCAAAACCTTGGACTCAAAGTGTCATTGTACCTATTTTTAAAAGAAAGGATAAAATAAATCCCTCTAATTATAGGACCATTATGATTAGCCCTATTTTATCTAAGTGATACGAAAGTATTTTGGAAAAGAAGATCGACACATGGATAGAAATCCATGGGTAAAGAGTAATAGGCCAGGTTGGGTTTGGAGGCTACCAGTACACTATGGATCACCTTGTTACATTTAGGATCATTACAGAGGAGTGTCATAATGATAAAATTGATCTCCTTTGTTTTTTTTTTTTATTTTAGAAAAGTATTTGACAATGTACCCATGACTAACCTCTGGAATAGGTTAGAAGAGTTCAAATCCCCTTTCGAGTTAAGAGTTGTTGTAGTAAGGATATATGAGAAAGTTATTTGCAAGTTTAGGAACATTAAGGATTGGTTGGAAGAAATTCATTGTAATATAGGAGTCCAACAAAGGTTTCCTCTATCCCCTACCCTTTTTGGAATCTATATTGATAAGTTAGAAGATTGTTTGGAGGATGGAGGTTGTGTTGGCTCGATTCTCTCCACTATAGTCATCATCCTCCTTTAAGTTGATGATGTTTTTATTATGGTGAAGAGTCCCTATGACCTAGGTAAGCAACTAATAACCATCAAGGACTTTTGATGTAGCATGGGAATGACTGTGAACACTAACAAAACAAAGTTTATGATAATTAAATCCAAAAGGATAACCTACGATACTTTTGTTTATGACAACAATAGCTTGGAGAAAGTTCCTTCATACAAGTATCTTGGAATCAATATCCACCACAAGCTGAATTGGAACTATATCGTTGAAAAACGTATAAATGGAGGGTGGAAAGATTATTATGGGCTCAAAAGCAATTGTAAATCAGCAAACCTTTGGTTTTTAGATAAAGAGAAACTCCTCTTTCACACTCTCGTCACTCCAATTATCTGATATCGATGTGAAGTTTGGGGTTGTTGTATTAAAAAAATTAAACTAAAAAATTTCTTATTGAACCAAAAGACACTTTCTAGAATTGAAAGAAACAACAAAGGTACATGATATTCCATGTTTTACAGTCCAAAATGCCACCACTATGCATTTTTTATCATGACCCATCCATATACACACTTGAAAGTCACTTTTTTCTGGAGTTCCTTGTCAAAAATCTCATTTTTTTATGGGTGTATGCACATTGATCTATAGGAAGACCATGTACATACACTACCTGATACATAGGAAACCCATGTACACACTCAACCTGATCATTGACAACCCGCTTTTACTCATAAAATTTCCAAAAAATAAAACTTTTGTGCTCTCCGGCGGGGTTTACGGGCTATGTTGGGTTGCACAACCATTTTTAGCTCCTATAGCACTTCTCACAACTGAATAACCATCAAATTTCCATATAAAAAGGCCCTTAAGGGGGTCATTTGAGATAACTTTTGGAGAAGAAAACAAACTCTTCCCATAATTCTCCTTCTTTCTCTCTGAGCTTATGCATCCAGTTCTGAGTATCCATCCTCAACAATCTCATTCTCTCATCCTCTTTATGCAATCTGTCAAACCCCTTAGTTTTAAATGTTGATTGTGAGGATTTGCTAGTGATTGTGGGATTAATGCACTTGGAGTCTTATTGGAGGAACCCATGTGAGGTTTGTAGAACGATGTCAACATTAAATATTTTGGTTGTAATCTTCCTTATATGTTATCAATAAAAGAGAGATTTCCTTTCCCAATTCATGTGTCTATGTTCATGTGAATACTTTTGAATGTTTATAGCTTATTTCATGAGAATTAGTACATGTTTATGTTAATAATGATTGCATATATGCTCTTGGAGATTGCTTTTTGTGTTGTTTCAGGTCATCTTTGGGAGGATATCTACAACTTAGGAGCAAGCAACATACAAAGAGGACCTAATATGAATGAAAGGATACAAGGTACCATTCCTAATCTTTTTCATCTTTCCCTTGTTTAAAAGAAATCATTAGGATTTGTGAGATTGGGTAAGAATAGGTCAGTTTCAATCTTTTAAGGAGTCATTGCTCTGCCTAGCCATTAGACCCTGAATAGGGAGATTTTTCCCCAAAGAGGAATTGGTGACTGCATTGGAGAGTCTGTTTAGGAGATCTTATTTTGTTTTGATTTCTTGTTTTTTTTTTTTGTACTTTCTGTGTGTATTTGAGTCTCTAGTCACCTTCTAGGTGTTTACCAAGTTACCTGGGTTGGGTTTCAAGTCTGAATCTTTTCTTTTTTGAATATTGTCAGACCTGTATGTGACCTATTAGTTTCTCAAACCACGTACATACGTGTTCTTACTTGACATAGCTCGTGTACATACAGATGCTCTCTTAACACAACACACGTGTCTATATCATCTTGAAGTTCTTTTAAAAGAAACCTCCCACTTTTCTAGGAAACTCATGGTTTCTCAGGTCCTCCTGAGTATCAGTGACCTCTATTGACTACTATTTGACAGGGTTTGAGTCTTAGTTTGTCTATAAGGTTGCAAGATAATCTCTTTTATATGGTTTTCTTTCTCCCTCTATTTTTCTGAAATTTTTAAGGTTTTTTTACAAGCTTTAGGTTCTACTCTGGATTATTTTGAATCCCTTCTCTCTGGTAGTGGTCTATGACTTGAATTAGTCTTTTTTTTGTTTTCCTTCTCTCTGTATGCTTTGAAAAATAAAAGTAAACGTAGCGTTATTTTTCTTCTTAAGTTTTCATTTCAAAAGCTAAAGAAGAAAAATCAAAAGATTTGTAGTTGAGTTTAATCTTTTTTTTCCCTTCCCTTGCTTTCATTTTCAAAAAAAGAAAAGAAAATAAGCTTCTTAGCTACATTTTCATGTTAAATTAAATTGTTTAAATTTTATATTTGAAAAAGAAAAATATCTTAGTATAGGATTTTGTTTTCTTCTCACCTTGAAAATAATTTAAAAAGAAAATAATACATGTTAGTTATCTTTCTTTACTTTTCTCGCATTGAGGACAAATTTGCATTGTGAATTTTTGCATTGAAAAGAGAAAAGTTTGAATTTCAAGGTTTTGAAGGATTGTTCATGCATTTTTGCTTGAAACTCTTTTTCATTTGTAGAATTAGTGTAAATTTTTTTTTCCAGTGTTCTAATTAGTTTCTTTTTTACAAGAGTTTCAAACAACATCAATTCCAGGTTCATTCCTTGAGTAAGAAAATCCCCTAAAATGAACGTGCTAATCTAAAATATATTAGTGGCACTTTTTCTAGGGTTGACCAATAGCTTAGGTTAGGTCCTTGGATTAGGTATGGAGAGGTAAACTCTCCAAGGCCAACAAAAAATTAACTTAGGTGTTTGTGATAGGGTGTGAAAAATCCACCTTGTGATTACTCAATCCAGGAAGCTCCTCTAACACAAGAGTCAAACACAAGGCCACGTGGAGGAAAATGATAGAGATATTCACTCTTGATCTTGACAAAGCATTTGGGAGAGTGTGTATTGGGGGTGAATATTGTAGTGTTACTAGCCCGACTTGTGTCATACCGATGAGACACTTGGATCCATCCAGGGTTCTCTAAGAGTGATTCTAGCCTTGTTTCATTTCAAGCCTCGGGAGGAGCTTCAAGATTAGTTACCCTGCCCATACACTCTCATGATTGTCGATTGTACCCCCCTGGTTATTGATTACAAGTTGGTGGCCTAGTTTCTATTATATAGGTTGACACACGGGTGACTGCGAGGGGTGTATCGCGGTACCTGAGGCATAATTTGTACACTCTGGGAGACACCTGGAGGGACAGTCAGTTGGAGTTCTGGGTAAATGCTTCTCCTAGCTAGTCGTTTGTCTTTGTGAATGATTTGGATGATCAATACTCCATCTCCCTAGGTCAAAAGCATTCACAAGTGTAGTTTTTTTATATTGTATATTTTTTGGCTTTTCTTTTTAGTGGTGTTCTCTGTGCTCCCTACTTTTCCATAGCAAGTTAGTCAGTCATTTCTTTGGGTCTCTGACCTAAGGTGGTATACCACCCACTCCATTGATTGTTAGGAATTTTGGGTCTTTCACTTAGAAGCGTGGAGCCTCCTTCTTATAGGAGAATATTGTTATACCACTTATTTACCAGAGTCAGTGTGTGAGAATTTTATAGACTTGAATGATCTTGCAACGGAAGAACCTGTGCATAATATCTTCATGGCCAAAGCGACTGATGATACCAACAAAGGAACCCCTTCTGAAGGGGATTCTTGTTGTTTTCCTTTCTTTGGAAATGTTGGTGTCCCTTTTATGGCCACTTTGAACATTTCTGAGTTGAATGTGGGACTACCAATTTGGTTAGGTACCATTCCAAATGTCTTGAATTCTCTTGATGCTTCTCAGTTAAGCAACTTATGTCATGGGCATCATGTTGATGTTCCTTCATCAACAAAATCTTCTCCTCCTACTTCTGCATTCTTTGGTGAAAGTTTATCTACTAGTAATCAGAATTCTAAACGAATTAGAAAGAGGAATAATAGGAAGAAGAAGTCTTTGACCTCTGCCAGTCATGCTGGGGGGGAAATCCTAGTCACTGCTAGTCATCCTGGCAGCAAGTTACCAACCCCTGCGAGTCATATTGGAGATAGTTTGTCAACCTATGTAAGTCATGTTGAAGACCACCACCCAACCTCTACAAGTTATGATGGGGGAAAGAACTTAGTCCCTGCGATTCATACTCAAGTGAAACAATCAAAATCTGCTAGTCATGTTGGAAGTGTGAAACGAACCTCTACAGGTCAGGTTGGAGAGTTTTCAACAACCTCTGCGAGTCATGTTGAAGAAAATAAACCAGTCACTGCAATTCATGATGGGGTAACGAGTCTTGTAATTTCTAGTCATACTGGACAAATATCACCAACCTCTACAAGTCATGTTGGAGATTGGCAACCATCTGCTTTGAGTCATGTTGGGGGAAAAAATCTAGTCACTGCTAGTCATACTAGCAACAGTTTTGTAGCCTTTGTGAGTCATGTTATCGACCAATCACCAACCTATGCAAGTCACGTTGGAGATGTGAAACTAACCACTGCAAGTCATGCTAGGCAAACGAGTCTCATCAATGTGAGTCATACGAGTGATATGTCAAGAACCCCTGCTAGTCATGTTCGAGGAAAGAAACCAACCACTTCTATTAATGCTAGGGGCATTGATTCTGTTGAGAGACTTAGATAGATAGGATGTAAGCCTAAGTTTCCTTATATTTTTTTCAAAGGAGAACACCTTACACATATGTGCCCCGACATTCCAAAGGTACAAAGATTGTGCTCCCTGTGATCTTGAGTTTCCTTTCGATTATGATCTTTTTGTTTGTAGATCCTCAAGCCCTTGTGCTTATGATTCTTTGTTGATAGACTCTTCCAGTCATGGGACTCTGCCAGTCATGGCCAGAACCTCCATCGTCATATGGAATATGGTCAGTTTTATTTTCCCTTTCGGACTGTCGACCCTCCTCGTTAGCATGATTTCTTGGATATTGAATTAGCTTTGGATGAGGCTATGCTTGAAGCCATGACTATGGATTGTATACTGTTGGAAGACTTACACCATGGTTTGTGTTTTCTTCCCTTTTGGGAGGCTTTCCAGGTTGACTATTGAAGAAACACTTGGTCAGAGCCTAGTAGTGGGCTCTACCTCAACAAGTACCATGCATGATCCATAAGGCTATGTGATGACTTGTATCATATTGTATAGTCCATGTTTGTTGTTTTCAAGTTTTGTATTCAACGACACCTATTATTTTCTGAAGTTTCTATATATATATATATATATATAGATATAGATATAGATATATATATTAGATTTATTAACTTATGGATGAGTGTTATTGGCCTTATATGCAGGATCTTGGAGACATTTTTATTTGACATTTGTTCATCGTATCGATCCATTCTAACAGGTATTGACCCCAAAGCTATATAGGCTATATTTTTCCCTACTTGCATTTTTGCATTATCTGTTTCCTAGTTCATTTGGCCTTAGGATCGACTCCACTTAATTGACACTAACCTTCATTGTTGATAAGTGTGGCATAATTTATATGGTATATCCTTCCTTCTATGGTAATCCTATTTAGATCCTTGTTTTCCATTTGGTACCCATGCCGAAGTACTTCATAGGCACAGGAGCCCTGGTTAGTATCAACATGACTTTTTGTTGAAGCCTCAACCTTCTTCTTCATCATTTGTCTAGCCTATACCCATGGGACTCCCGTAGAGCATGGTTTGTCTTCTTTCAAGCTCACTTAAACTATTAAAGAGACATATTTCCGGTGATAGTTTCAACTCTTTTCAATCTATCCAAATCATTGTACGAAAATGATATACCTTAGGAGCTATGTTTCACTAGGAGAGTATTCTCAGGTGTACATTTATCCCTTTTTTAGGCATGAGGGACTAAATTTATGAAAAAGGGCTCTTCTCCCTGATTTTAGTTTATGTTTTTTGGGGGATATTTATGAAAAAGGAAATCCCTGAAGTATTCTTTAAGCCCTTTCCAGACTCCCTAAACAAGAAAATCTCCCCAAGTGACTTTGTTTCCTTCACACTCATTAATTGGTCTACAAAGAACATATATTTGGTATAAATTTATGATCCAGATTTATGAGCAGAATGAAACAGACTAAATACAATAACACATAGATACGAAGAAAAACAATAGATATCCACTGAACAATAACTTATATTGAATAAATAAAATAGGATGAAATTGTAAAACTGTAGAACTGAAAACAACTTGCTCGAATGGTGGTAGTTATCTCTGAGAAGATATGTGGCTACTATAGGCATCCGTCTGAGAATAATGATTACAATGAGGCTCTAGAGTCCCTTTTAACATTACTCCTGAATTCCAAAACCCTAGACATCCAAAAACCTAACCCTAGGAGATGAAATGACAAACGTTATGTGGGCCCTGATGGGTAAGTTGGTACCTCAACTTCCTGGGATCGTAAATTTTGCATACGACCTCCATTTTAGGAAAATGATATCTTGTTGGAAAGGTTTTTTTGAGAGATACACATTATTCCATCAAACTCTGAATCCATTTACAGTTTTACCGTGGAAAGCCAAAAAAACATTGTTTAGGGCCCCAAAATGGTCATGGAAGTACATAAATATGTACTGACATGAAAACTTCCAAAATAAGACAGTTGGATTAGGTGGGAAGCCACTAATATCCACCTGTCAACTGTGCAGGGATTCAGATAGCCTAAAAACTATAGAACCCACAATTATAAAGAATTACAGAAGAACATGTCAACTGAACTAAAAACGTCAAAAGGAGCTAGTTGGAATAGGTGGGTGGCCACCAATATCCACCTCGATTAGTCCTCCCCACTTAGGAAGAAATGTTCTTCATTGCATTGAGTTCCCCCATCAGGTGAGGAAATGTCTGTTGAATTTGGCCCTGGGTGAGACATTTTCCTTGGTGCAGGAGCTTCCCTACCTTGACAACCCGATAAAGTTCGATCCTCTGCTAGCGAGTGCCCTTGACCTGTGTGTCCATTATTCGATTAGTGGATGTTTGTTCCATGTAGTCGTGGTTGAGCTATGTTGGTGTCAATTGTTCTGTGATTTCTAAGGTGTCCAATAATGGTGGAAAATATGGTCGAAGGAGGTCCACATTGAGCACTGGGTGCAAGCCAAGGAAAGGGGGAGTGTTGATCTCAAAAGAATTGTCTCCCATAGCCTTGGTGATAGCGTTATGTCCATAATGAAGTGGACAAATATTTCGATGGGGCCCGATAAGGCGTTCTTTCTGCAAATGTAACTAGACCTTGTCTCCCACCTGAAACTTGTGCAGTACCCGATGTTAATCATGGCGCTTCTTGTACTTAGCATTGGTTTTATGGAAAATCTCATGGACCTATTGGTGGATGTGTTGAATCCTCTCAATGAATATGGTATATTTTTGGGCCTCAGACTGAACATGGGAATATTTTGTCTGTGTGGTTGCAAGAGGTAGTGCAACTTCAATGGGACCCAAGGGTTGGAATCCCAGCCCCACCTCAAATGGGCTATGGTCAATGGAGTTATGGAGAGCCTTGTTGTAGCTGTGTTGAACATAAGGAAGAATCTCATCCCATGTACGTGGATTCTTAGAGTTATACATGCGCATGATGTTCATAATCATCTGATTGGCGACTTTTTTTTGGCCATCGGTTTGAGGGTGGAAGGCAGTGGATTTAGTGAGCTTGGTGTCCAACAGTGACCAAATACTCGAACAAAATGTGTTGAGGAACATTTTTTCCTGATCAAATATGATGGTATGTGGTATCCCAAAATGAACCCACACTTGTTTGAAGAAGAGCTTGACAGTATCTTCCATGGTGATTCTTTTCTTGTAGGCAGTGAGAAAGACCATCTTTGAAAATCGATCAACCACCACAAATACCCAATCATTTCCTTGCTTGGTGGATGGAAGGAAAGAAATTTAATCCATCGAGATGGATTCCCAAGGCCTCTCAGGGGTAGGAAGAGGGGTGTATAATCCTTTCTTCTTGATGGCTAGCTTGGAAATGGAACAAGAAGTATAAGATCTGATATACTTGTTGACATCTTGTCAAAGTTTTAGCCAATAAAAATGTTTCTATAGAATGAACACAGTTTCCTCCATGCCAAAATTTCCTACCATCCGACTATAGTGATCCTCCCAAATCATCTTTACATTCTCACTTGTAGGAACATAGAGGTGGCCTAGATGGCATAAAAGTCTGTAATGAATGTGAAAATCGGTGACATTCGCGCCTGCACTCAAGAGATGATAGGTGGTGTCGAAGTCAGTATCTTGTTGAAACATTTGGGGCCAATTAGATGCCTCATGCCCACAGGAATGCAACACAGTGGTGAGTGCATCCACAGGAGGTCGACTGAGGAAGTTAGTGACCCAATTTGTGCTCCCTGTATTATACTTGATGTTGATATGGAACTATTGTAGGTATGTGGACCACTTCTAATGGCGGTCATTCTGCAACTTCCCATGTGTTTGTATGAACTGTAGAGGCTTGTGATCAATGTGGATAGTTAAATCCTTTCATAGAATGTAATGTTTCCATTGACGATAGCTTGTACAATGGAATACATTTCCTTATCATGGGTGGGGTATTTCTGGATAATATCTATGAGTTTCTCACTATGGTATGCTATTGTATGACCATGTTCAGTGAGAACTGTGCCTACAACATAGTCGAATGCATCAGTCTCAATATCGAATGGTTGTTGCAAATTAGGTAAGGAGAGTATTGGAGTTGAACACAAGCAATGCTTTAGATCATCAAATGTTCATTGTTGTTCTCTCCCCCACATGAAATTTTCCCTTCCACTGCCCTTGGTCACTTGGCCAAGGGCCCATGCAATATGGGACAATCCCAACATAAACTATCGATAGATGTTGGAAAGTTCCAAGAATCTTTGAATCTCGGTTAGTTTGGTCGGGGTTGGTCAGTCACAGATGCCTTGGATATTATATGGATCCACATGTACCCCATATTCATCAATATTGTAGCCCAATTATTGGACCATGTTCATTCCAAATTAGCATTTTTCCAAGTTGGCATATAGCTTGTGTTGTCGAAGAGTGCTCAAAACCTCCTGAATATGCTCCATGTGCTCCTCCCAAGTTTTGTTGAAGATGAGGATCTCATCCAGATATACCACCACAAAAGAGTTGGTGAAGGGTCTCAATACATCATCCATCAACATCATGAAATTTGTTGGTGCATTTTTTAGGCCAAGGGGCATGACCAACCATTCGAAGAGACCTTATTTAGATTTCAAATTTTTCTTCCATACATCATTCATTTCGATGGGAAGCTAGTGGTAGTTATACTTTAGGCCAATCTTGTTGAAGAACTTGGCCCCTTGAGTTGGTCAAGAAGGTCATGAATTTGGGGAATTGGGTACTGGTTCCTGACTGTGATTTTTTTTAATTCTTTGTAATCAATGCAAAGCCTCCAAGTCCAATATTTATTCTACACCAGTACAATCAGGCTTCTACAAGGGGAGAAGATAGGTCTGATGTGCCCCTTTTGAAATAGTTCTTGGATCTGACCCTTGATTTTTTCATTTTCCACCAGAGAGAAATGATAAACTCATCCATTATGCAAAGATGCACCAAGGATTAGATCAATTATATGCTTGAATTGACAGTGCATCGATACCCCAGTGGGTGAGGATAAGATGTCTATGTACTCTTCCACGATTCTGTCCACTTTCTTTTGTTGCAAAGAGAGTCTTTGCGTAGAGGTCACAAATGTGGTGACGACCTTCTACTTACTGTGAGCATGGATCATAAAGATGACAAACTTCTCGGTCTGTGAAATGACCTTACTACGTTGCTTAGCATAGATTAAAGAAATAGCAGTAGGTGACACTACCTCTGGTATCTTGTACAATTGTCTACCCAAAGTTACAATAAAATTGCAAGGTATAGACTCATACATAGCATGTCGCTTCCAAAAATATGGTTGTCCTAAAAGAACATCAAAAAATTCAAGGGGAGTAATATCACACAATACCTCATCTTTGAAGGGCTTGATGTCGTAGGGAATTCCTAAAAGAGTATGTTATGTATCTATAATGCACATATGTCATAGTAATGTTCATAACAAAATTGGGAAGTGTCATTTTATTCAAGTTGATATTTGGACCATAGGGAATATGGTCTTGTTAAGAATTATTTTCATTTTCAAAATAGAAAATATGGGGCTTAAATATTATATCCTCTACTAAATATATATGTTAATGAGGGCTACATATGTTCTTCTTAACATGTTGGTTGCAGTTTGGAAATTTAATTGATGAATATTAGGGTCCAATATGAATGATACACATTTCAAATAATCAACATTGTTTCTCAATATGCATTATTGAAAGTATAGTATATTAACTTGATTTTTAATGATGGTGTGGAATACTTGAGGGTGCACTTTGGACACCTCATCAACAATAGACCTTGAGGATGTTTTTTCAATTTTCCAGCAGTATGTAGGGATAGTTAGTTGTATATTTCAGCATTCGAGTTGTGTGCGTAGGTATATTATTTATCTTTTATTTCTAGCCTTATGTTTCATGCATTTATTTTATTGTTCTTTTAGCTAGTAGTTAGATTGAGTGCACCCATTTTAAAACTATAAAAAACCTTTAGCCAAATCAATAAACTTAAGCATATGTTTGGATCTATTCATGTTTATTGGATTTCCTGTATGAATTTTTAGGGTTCATTTGTAAGATTTAGTAGAGAACTTTTTCAATCAAATTTTATGATAGGTCTATACGCTTTAAGCGTTGAGTTTTTTGAGGCCATCGTCCTACCCCCACCACACTACTTCTTTATATGGTTCCTTTTTGGATAACACCCTCCCCACTAGATCTCTCTTTGGTGAAAACATGTTGATGGTTAGAATTGACCATGATCAACATTCTGGAAATCACCTAGTCAAGGCCCCAATCAGAACATTTTCTGTTCGGGATGGTGATTTTGACTGGTTATAATGGGTCCAATTATAGAGACTTAACTTGAAGCTTTGCTAAATCCTAATTTCAAAAAAGAAAATAATTAATCTATCTCTATTATAAGCCTAAACTATCATAGCCAAGATACAAAAGTAATTCATGATGTCTCAGTTAGGAGACAGAAGAATAACAGAAAGTTGAGCAACTATTAAGCTATAGAACTAGTTCTTATAACCTAATAATGATTAAAACAAATACACACCAATCTTAACTTAGTAAATAATTATTAAGGAAATATTAGATATGTATACTCACACTCATATGGAGGATTTGAAGATATTGAACATGAGATAATAAAGATGTCTAACTAAGGAACCAATTCACATAGAAATACAATGATTAAAATAAAGATATATCACTAATGAGTCTAGTAAACAATTACTAAGAAACTACAAATACGCATACTCATATCCAAAGGCTTATTGATAAATTCAAACTAATCATGAAAGACAACTTATCAACGATTTTAAATAAACATGAATTTGCATAACTGGTATCAATGCATAGTATACAAACTCATACTCATTAATAATAGAATTTTTCAAATGGAAAGTCTTTTATTAAACTCAAAGCATGATAATAATATCAAATCATAAATACAAACAAAAGACTTAAGAGTCTTCTATCAATTTAAAAAACTTGACAGTAGTACAGCACCTCTATAGCTGATTTCAAACCCAAAATACAAAAGATTTCAAGACAAAGATTGTGATAGCACAAGTCTCTCCTTGCCTAAGACCATCATTTTTCATCTATTCTTTCATCCTCCAACCTCCCCCAAAATGTGTATCCATGCTACTTTTATAGGTGTATAATTTTTTTTTCCTTTTCCATAAGCTTAAACTCCAATCTCTCTATCAGAACCTACAATCAAAACAAATCAATGAAAATCAAAACAAATCTTGTTAAAATCTAATTATAATAAAACTAAAACTAAAACAAAACAAACATAGAAAAACAAACTAAATTGAAATAAAATCAAAACTATATAACTAACTAAATTAAATCTAGAACTAAACAAAAGTTAAGATAAACATCTTTTAGAAGAAGTGGCTACAGAATCTATGATTATGTAACTATTCTAAATAAACTAAAATAAAATTTTAAAACTAAAATAAAACTCAAAAAATGAATAAAACTAAACCAAAAAAATAATTCAACCTAACTACAAACTTGAATTTATACTATACTAAAATAATAACAAAATTTCAAATTAAAACAAAATTATAAAACTAAAAAGAATACAACCAGATCAAAATTTCAACTAATGAAACTTAGAACTAAAGTAAAACATTTTATGACTACACTGAGGGTGATCGATTTCATTGCGCTTTCATTCTTTTCTTTGTGATTTTAATATTCATATTGATCTCATGTGACTTCGTTTTCCTTTTGATCCAAGTTTGTAAGAAACATTTCCTTTCCTCTGGTTGCATCTTTGACATGTTGCGCTTGTGCCCAAGAATTTCCAGTGATCTTTGTAAAAATAAAAGTTGAACATCATCTCTTGAATCCATAAACTTTTAACAGTGTCACTTTTATCTATAATTTGGTTGAGGTGATTTCATTTTTTCTGCTTCTTTTACCATTCAATAGATTTCTTTGACCTGAATGAAACTTAAATTTTGTTGATGACTTAGCAATGTAATCGAAATTCCATTCCTTTTAATATGCCAGTGATTTCATTTTCTATTATACCATACCATTAAAATCTGTAGATCCAACGTTCTGTTCATATGGTTACAAAATCAAATGTTGAAATCTAGTGAAAAATTGTAACCTGTGATCTTCTATTCTTCCTGTGATAAAACCCTCGTGTTTTTCCTTTGTCATCGATCTGATAATTATACAAACCGGCCACCAAAAGTTTTTGATAAAATCCGTTTAATAAAATCGAGCATATCTCTCTGATATTTCGCTTTCTGAGGAAACCGCTTGAGAGTAAGGTAAATGGACCTCTTCTGCAAGAGGGTTTTCGACGGTTTCATGATACTTTTCACCATTTTCTCGTACTTTTCCCTGTGAAATTACCTCTTTGCTCTAGCACAGATCACAAATCATGTTATTGCTTGTAAATCTATTGTAGCAAACTTCAAAACTGTTTTTTTAGGGTTAAGCCATGAGATCCCGCCATCATCGACCTCGTAAAAAACCTTCAAATACCTCATCTGGAGTTGGAGAGTGCACCTATCTTATGCAATCTTATTTTCGAGACGTGGCACTCCTTCGATTTCTCAAACACTGCATATTAAACGTGATTAGATTCAAAGATATTGAACTCATCAAATCGATTCCATAATGTGTTGGATTCTATTAATTAACTGTTTGGTGAGCAGATGACACAAAGTTGGGAAACACATTTTTGAGAATTAAGTGTTTTTGGTTATAATTTCCAATTTCTCTATTGATAAAAAGGTCAACATATTTTCTAGGTAGAGAGTTGTAAAATTTGAATTTAACTGTAAAATTTGAATTTAACTATTCTCCTATAGTTTTTAGCTTTGGTTAGATAATTTTTTGGTTAAGAAATTTTCTATGGTTAAGAAAATTTTAGTTTTTAGGCAGAGAATACTATTAAATTTATTAAATTTTTGGTATCAAACTTTGTGATTAACAAAAATATCTTTCTTTCCATTCTTTTCTAGAGTTGAAACAAACTTTAGGGCTAGAGGTTTGTTTAACTCCAGGTTACTTTTTGGGCCAAGAAACTCTCACTCCAGAAATTTTCTTGACGGAGAGTTTTTGGTCAACTAATACAACAAACAATTTTGCAGTTTTCTGAAATTTGTCACTTAACCAAGGTGGAAACCTTGCAAAATTTGAGAATTGTTTGTAATATTTTATACAAATAGATTCATCATTGAATGTACTTTCTCATGATATATTAATTTTTGAATTTCATATGTGATTTCTATTTTTTACTATTTTTTTTTCTAAACTTTGTCATTAAAAAATTTAGTGAGTTAAAAATTAATCACAGTGAAAATTCAATATCATCACAATGACAACACCAAAAAATTGTAAAAATCACAAGAATGTTCCTTGCATTGTCCTCTTCAAAACTGTAGTTTTTTTTTTTTTTTGATAAGAGTCACATTTGAAAGAAAATGGGAGGACACCAACAATAAGGCACCATTTTTTAAACATATGCTATTTCGATAAATAATCAATACCTTTTTATTTTCGTTGATAAGAGTCACATTTGAAATAAAATGGGAGGACACCAACATGTGTCAATAAGACACCTTTTTTTAAACATATGCTATTTCGCTAAAGAATAAAAAATAGTACTTAAGTGTGAAAATCCTCAACATATATTCCAATGCCAAGTATGATCTGTGTAGATTATGAGCATACATTTGGTTTCCCTAAAATTAATAACCATCTCTAAAAAAAATGAGGGGAAAACATGTCCCTCATTATCCATACCTAAAATTTTAAAGTATATGTCGTTGGTGCCCCTCAAATTTGTCTTACTATATGTCCATAAAAGAAACATTATATATATATATATATATATATATATATATATATATATATATATATATATATGAATATGAAGCTAATACAATTATCTAGAACTCGTGTTTTTACTTCAAGGTGAAATTCCTAATGGAGATATGGGTTTGAAGGGGTTGAAGTTGAAAAACATAAAGTTTTGCAGGGTTTTTGTCAAAAAAGGACAAAAAGTGTTTCCCAACTTCAACCTTTTCGACTAGTTCAAAATAATTTACAATAAAACATTAAAAATGGGATGAGTACAAATTTTTTTCTTCCAAGTTAAGAAAGGGTCGCATGGTCAAGAAAGCATAATAAAATATTTTGATAGTAAAACATCACAAAGACCTCGAAAGATAAGTCAATGAAATCATGTACTAATTATTGCAATATTTAAAAACATTCCTCATGATCTTGTTTCTAACTTCATGTTTAAAGTCTCAAAATAGACAATCAAAATGAAAGATAATATGAGGAATTGAAATAAGGGCATATTACAATAATTAGCCAAGTTGTTGTGATAAAATAATGTCTAGTGAAAACCAAATCAATCACAACTATGAACAAAATATTTATATAGTTATATGAAAACCAATCAAATAAAAGAAACTCAAACAAAGATAAAAGGAAAATTTCTCATTAAAATGGAAAGGGGGCCTGATTTTCTATCAACCAAAGAAGAAAATAAGGGGGTTGTTGTTTGCCACAACAAAACCCTAGATATCTCTATTCCTAGGACATCTGTCGATATTTTGCTTCATCTTTTTTTTCAATATGGTTCTCCTTTAGAGTACACCCTCCAACTCAAATCCCTCTTTAGTAAAAACCCTAAATTTCTCCATTGCTAGGGATTCTTCAATTGAGTATCAACATATATGGGCTCAAAGTCCACCTAGAAAGTGAAATTTTAGTAACGCTTGAGTTTCTGGAGGATGCTCTCCCACCTTAAACTATCATATCCAATAGGGAATCATATTTCCAATACACTCTCTTCACAAAATGTCTTCATGAAATAAAATATTTTCAAATGAAAATGTATATCCTACCTCCTACATTATTCAATATCTAGCTACCACTCTCACAGACACCTTGAGACCCTAGTCCAGGGTTCCCACCTCTATTTTCCAATTGAATACTTGCATCTCATTGCCCAAATATGGAGGTAAAATGTACAACGAATTGTTAGAATCATGGATCAATAACCTAATATCACATTTCAAGACTTGTCCATAGATGAACAAAGAGAAACAATTGCTTCTTACCAAAAAATAGTTAGAAGATGTCAGACAAGCATGGTGGCACTCTCATATGGAAAATACATAAATATACATTAAAATAAACAAGGACATTGTAACCATATCGAAATCCATATGCTTCACCACCTAATATGCCTTTTCCAACATATAAAAACAAGTTTTCTTATCTGTTGAACTACCTACAAAATTTGATGCATAGATTTTGTATCTATGACAAGCCCTAGACCAAAGAATCCAATAGTATATTGAGATTTTTACCAAAATCCATATCTGACTCGAAATCAAAGATTCTAAGTAGGTAATTTTTCTCAAATTCAATTATGGTTTGTTAGTGGTTTTTAGCACGAAGTAAATTTATTTAAGAGTAATAATTTAGATCAATCTTACCTCCATGCCCTAGACATGGAACATAAAATTGAAAAAAATCATTTTCCTCCTACTACTAACCCTCTTCCTTCCCATCCTCCTTGCAATAGTACATTAAAAAAATCCACTCTAACCTTAAATATATCCTAGAAACATATACACATCCTCCATGTTTGTGTCACTTCCACAAATCCCATTATCAAGATCCTTCCAAGTGTGGAGCCTTGGAGTTACAATCCAGTCCCAAAACTCTAGAAAATTATCAGCATTCTCTAGAGCACACCAAAGAGCCCATGACTATAATCTCTCCCATGAACTTAAAGAAGTTCCTCTTGAAAATGTAACTTCTTCTGACCCCTCCTTTATTTTAATGATGCAAGAACTCCCATTTCAATATATTAATTTCCTTTTCACCCATATTTTTTGGATTAAAGACCAACTAGTCACTTTCGTTCTTGATAATGGTATCCAAATGATCCTTATTTTCTAGGATTTTATGGCTTGTCATTAGCTATCAACCACCACCCATCCCTCCCCTTATCATCTGACTTCAGTACAAAAGGCAATACCTCACCTTCTTGTGAATAAATATTATACAATATCATTATTTATCAACTCCTTTCAAGCTACAATCACTTGTGATGTCACCTCACTCGACGATTTCAATATGATGTTAGACCTACCTTATGAACACAAATATAATTTTTTCTATGATTCTAAACACAATACATACTAGCTCTCTAAATATGGTAAAAATTATGAACTTAAATATGTTGTTGTCAAACACCATCCCTCTTATCCGGTAGTATTTTTTTTTTTCCAAGATAGTCTTACCAAATGTATTTCTATTTTTATTATCCACCCTAAGAAGATTCATAATATCTCACAACCAAGCCTATCGGATATGCAACCCATCATAGAGGAAATTTTAGACATTTTTGAACAGCCCATCGAAGTACCTGCTACCTGTGCTATTGGACATTCTATTGATCTATTGTGTAACTTGCATCTCTCTCCATTGATCCTTCCTATAACTTATCCCACTTGAAGCCAATAAAATAGAACATCAAATCCAATCTTGACTTGGATCCAACCACATACAACCTAGCTCATCACCTTGTGGGTCTCTCACCTTCATTATCCTTAAGAAAAAAAAGGAGGAATGGTGTCTAGCCAATCATGCTCTCAATAAAGTCATTATTAAAACAAATCCTTTATCATGAATTGATGATATGTTGCACCATATTAAAGGAACTGAGTACTTTACTAGGTTGGATCTAGTAGTAGGCTACCATAAAATTTGCATGGCTTTTGGGGATACATGGAAGACTTCCTTCAAAACCAAATTTCTTTTATATGAATGATTGGTGATGTATTTTGGCCTCACTAATTCCCTTACTACTTTTATGAGACAGATTAATCATATTTTTCATCCTCATTTGGGGTGTATTTTTTTTATATATCTATATGACATTCTTATTTTTAATAGTACATGGGAAGAGCATCTACAACATGTTCACACTAAGTTGGAATTGTTGTGTAACCACAAAATGTAGGTCAAATGCAAGAAATCATTCTTTGGCCAAACTTTAGTTTAATATCTAGGGTTTGTAATAAAATGTATTTTTTCTTGACATGACTAATGTTTATGCACTTGCTACATGGCTAAACACTTATATTTAAACCACACTATAGAATTTTCTTAGCGGATTTAACTACTACAAGTGTTTCATTCCACACTTTTCTCATATTTCGTGTACCTTGAATCAACTATCTCATTAGCGTACATTCATGCAAACCAAAGTTGCTAAGGACAATTTTCATAAATTAAAGGAAACACTATGCTAAATTTCCATACTAGAATTTTCTTAGCGGATTTAACTACTACAAGTGTTTCATTCCACACTTTTCTCATATTTCATGTACCTTGAATCAACTATCTCATTAGAGTACATTCATGCAAACCAAAGTTGCTAAGGACAATTTTCATAAATTAAAGGAAACACGATGCTAAATTTTCATACTAGAATTTTCTTAGCAGATTTAACTACTACAAGTGTTTCATTCCACACTTTTCTCATATTTCATGTACCTTGAATGAACTATCTCATTAGCGTACATTCATGCAAACAAAAATTGCTAAAAACAATTTTCATAAATTAAAGGAAACACTATGCTAAATTTCCATACTATAGCTTCTAGACTTGTAGAAAACTTTTGATATGACTTGTAGAAAACTTTTGATATTGAGATGGATGTTTCCCAATATGTCATAAGAACGATACTTAAATAGGGAGGTCACTCGATGGTTTACCATTCATAAACATTCATAAACATTGATAGAAGATGAGTTAAACTACAACATATATATGCAAAAGAGTTTTATGCACGGGTGTAGGCGCTCAAGTACTATCATCATTACGCCTTGGGTAAGGAAACCATTTTGCATACTAAGACTTGAAAACCATAAATTAATATTTTTGAATTTTCAATTTAAAATAATGGAATATTTACATATAAAGTGGGAATTTTACATACAACAATTTCATTTGGTCACTAAATACAAGAAAGGGAGTTCCAATAAGGTAGAATATATGTTGGGCCATCTTGCACTTCAAGTTTTTCACATGTATGAGGCTTGGATGTAACTTTATGAGACATATATATTTTTTTGGACATATCTAGTAGGCCATCTAGTGTCCCATACAGGTCAACCAAATCCAATTCTTAGACTATTTAGTGTGCAAGGGTTGGCTCCATAAACTTAACCAGTTGTGTGTGCACAACACCCCAAATTGTCACATAACTCTTCATATGGGGGGCGTTTCAACAAGACGATGATGCTCCAACATCTTCAATGTCACATTTTCTAGCCCTTAATGCACTATAAAGTGGAATATTTCATATGCCAATGTTCTCTTTGCAACCAAATCAAGCCAATCAATTGTAAGTTGGGTTTGTAATAATCTCTATCCATCCAATATCGACCTTGGAAATCCATATCCATGGATGTTTTTAGTGTTTTAACCATGTAATTCCAAAAGCATGACTATATATTTGTTTTTCTTTGTCGTTTCTAAAAAATGACCATCTTTATGCCATGTATCAAAACCACTTTTTCACAATAAGTAAGAGAGATCTTCTTATGTCATGTTTGGTCTAATTTTTTATTCGCTCATAACATTATCTATATTTCTAAATGTGACTCTTTATTTCTCAACACCTTCTAAAAAAACACTTTGGAAATTATTGGCATGTCAAATTCTATGTTTTTTTAGCCGACCCTCAAATAAACAAGAAGATGAAAGTTGTGAATTACATCTTAGTACATACACTCTGTATTTATTACACTTACAATAAACAATGGGATACAATCTTACATGTACTACAACATAGCTATGATAGGGTAGTGAATAGATTAATAGGGTAATCTCCATTCGAAATATGCTATGGGTATCATCCATTGGAACCTTATGAGATACCAATCACGCTTTTTCTTTGTTACCTCCCCACATTACTAACATGAATAACATCACACCTCATACTTTGTTAAGTGGAACACATTCATTCGCATGTTGTAGTAGCTCTAACAACTTCCAATGCACAATACAACACCTTCTAGGATGGTCATAGAGTGCTAGCATATTTTAGGTTGGGAATAAATTTTAGCTATAATACCTTGACAAGTAGCGATTTAAAGGATAGAAGCATCAAAAAATCAAACTTACATGCTATAGGTTATACACTAGTGTATAGAAGATCAATGATAATTCACATTCTCTACAATTTTCCTCACAATTGGGTTTGTCATGATGTGGTTGTCATGATGTGGTGAACATAAATAAACTCAAATTTTATAAACCTTCTCTTATAGAAGATGACATATAGATATTTCATCCAGTAGATAACATCCTAAATTATTAGCCTCCTTTTATAAAATGCACACTTCTAAGTGTATGCATCTAATCCACTTGTCTGCAACAACATTGTTCTTATCTCATGGGATACAAAGGATAGATCCCAACTCAAGAAAATGGTTCTTAGAATCTATTTCCAAAGCCACATTCCCATAGCTCATTGAGAAAGTGGGGACACTTTCAGTTAAACAAGGAGGAATTGATGTGGAACATGAGGGTGCACTCACCAAGATGGATGCCTCACTATAAGCACAACTCCCTTGAGGGATATTCTCCTATTTTCAAGTGGCATGTAGTGATAGTTAGTTGTGTCTTTGAGCTACTTGCATAGGCATTATTTGTTTTTTCATTCCATCCCCGTGATTCCTGCATTTTGTTTATTATTTCTTTCAACTAGCAGTTATCTTGGGTGGACCCAATGTAAAAATCTAAAAGGTATTTGGCTAAAAAAATAAAGTTAACCATATGTTTGGATATATTCTTGTTTC
>JZKD02S1667294.1:398522-408797 GCA_000966675.3 Picea glauca
AAGATTGGAGAAAAAGACAAGACGTCCTATTGGGCTAGTATCCACAAGAAAAGGAAAGTTTCCAAGAAGATTTCATCCAAGCCATGTAAGTGAGGTGATGTGGCTAGGGGATGTCTAGACATGTGGGTGCAGTGAAGGCCCAGGATGCATAATGTTATCTGTGGGTACCTTTGTAGAAGGCGAGCTGTACCTGTCATGGATGCATATTTTCCAAGCCCGTTCTTGCCTTTATTCTTTTATTTGCTTTTTCTTCTTCTTTTTCTTTTTATTCAAGGGCTGACCAGAGGACATTGCCTTGGCATGGTGACCAGAGCTGACAGTGTTACCCATAAGTACTTTCACAGAGATGAGAAGGCTGGCTTGTGATGAAACCCCCTTTCCCTTGGCCATGCAACCAAAGGTCACTGCCCTGGCATGGTAACCAGATTGTGGCAATGTCATAGTGTTAGGTACCCATGAGCCTAATAGGTTGGCTCGTGATGAGACCCCCTATCCTCTAACTAGGTCTTGTTTGTTATTTTCCGGGTCCCTCTTGTTTCTTGCTGAGAGGTCTTTTATTGCCTTCTCAGGGATCCCTAGGCGAAGCATCTCGAGGTTTCATTTTTAGGCTTTTGTCTTTTACCAGTTGCTTTTACCTTCTGGGCCTTTAGCCCCTTCTTCCCACGAGATAAGGTGCAACCCTGCAAATAGGTCAACCCAATGCCCGGACAAGGCGAATGGGATAAATGAGCGGGAGATAAGATAAAATAGTGGTGCTATGATGGGAGCGGACGATGGCTTTTCAGAAATCCCCCAGTGGCAAACCAAAACCTATGGGCACAAGCTTGCTAGGGCACCCTGTCAATTCCCCCAAGCATGGTCAAGTGGGCAAATGTAAGATCCAAGCAGTTGTCAGAGATAAAAGGAATCAAATGCATATATTTAAAGGTTTTAATGATCAAAAGTGACACATACCATGATACCTGGGCCAATTACCTCATGGAGCAATAACCTCTTCTGATACAAGACCAAGCCGATGGTGATGGATGCTGCTGCTGCTGAAAAGACAAAGCTGATGGAAGAAGAAAAGGATGGGCCTTCCAAGGCCATGCTCAGGTCAATCTTACTCTCGGTACTTCATGTCTAGGACCTGTGGGCCTCGAGACATGATCTCCTAGTTATCCCTAAAAAGCGGGGATAACATCTGGCTCCAACTCGGGGACATGTGCTCACTGTAGAGTGCATGAGAACCTCAACATCTCTGGCATATCCTGCAGACCTGCTCAATCTCGATAGAAGTATTAGTAACAAAATTGGGGCGGTAATGCCACCCCAGCATATATATATATATATATATATATATATATATATATATATATATATATATATATATATATATATATATATATATATATATATATATATATTCAATGTGAACTTAAGTAAAATATTTCAATATTACACACACACAAAGAGAGAGAGATAATTTTTCACCAAGTTAAGATAGATCCTAATAAATTCCGAAGGAAAATTCTAACTCGTAAAACTAAAGAAAATAATAAGATTCCCTTAAGGATAGGAATTTCTACCTTAAAAATATGTATGTATCCCCTAAAGTCATGGACAACATGAGAGACAACTCTACAAATGATGAAGTGTTTTCTATAGAAGACATTAAGTGTGTTGTTAAGAATCTCTCAAAAGGAAAAGATAAGGACATCAACAGGTTACCAAGCTAAAATATTAAAAATTGGAGGACCAATCCTCATCCCTCACATATATAAGCTCTTCAATTTAGCTATCTAGAAAGGCTTCCCAAAACCCTCGAATTAAAGCCTCATTGTACCTATTTTTAAAAGCATGGATAAAAGCAATCTCTCTAATTATAGGACCATTATGATTAGCCTCATTTTAGCTAAGCTATATGGAAGTATTTTGGAAAAGAAGATCGACACATGGCTAGAAATACATTGAAAAAGAGCTAAAGTCCAGGTTGGGTTTAGAGGCTACCATTGCACTATGGACCACCTTGTTACATTTAGGATCATTTCATAGGATTTTCGTAATGATAAAATTGATCTTCTTTGATGTTTTGTTGATTTTAGAAAATATTTTGACAGTGTGCCCAAGATTGACATCTAGAATAGGTTAGAAGAGCTGAAAGTCCCTTTCAATTTAAGAGTTGTTGTAGTAAGGATATATGAGAAATGTATTGCCAAGTTTAGGAACACTAAGAGTTGATCGGAAGAAATTGATTGTAATATAGGAGTCAAGCAAAGTTGTCCCCTATCCCCTACCCTTTTTGGCATCTATATTAATAAGTTATAAGATTGTTTGGAGGGTGGGCGTTGTGTTGGTTTGATTCTCGCTAGTATAGTCATCATCTTCATTCTTTAAGCTGATTATATTTTTGTTATGGTGAAGAGTCCCTATGACCTAGGTAAGCAGCTAACAACCCTCAAGAACTTCTTCTCTAGCATGGTAATGATTATGAACAGTGAAAAAACAAAGGTTATGATAATTAAATCCAAAAAGATCACCTATGGTACTTTTGTTTATGACAACAATAGCTTGGAGGAAGTGCCTTCATACAAGTATCTTGGAAACGATATCCACCACAAGATCAATTGGAACTATATCGATGAAAAAAGGATAAATAGAGGGTGGAAAGATTATTATAAACTCAAAAACAATTGTAAATCATCATACCTTTGATTTTTGGATAAAGAAAAACTCCTCTTTCACATTTCTGTCACTGCAATTATCTTATATGAATATGAAATTTAAGGTTGCCTTATAAAAAAAATTAAAATAAAAATTTTCTTATTACATAAAAACAATTTTTAGAATTAAAAAAAATAACAAAGTTACATAAGATGTCATGGCATCTTCCATATTAGTTCAACCATGTCGGCAAGTTCTTACAAATCAAAATTAAGTCATATTTCTCTCTAATCTATAAGGTCTCATATTCTAAATGTATCACTAAATTTGGAAATTATATTTATTAAATATGAATTGTCCATCTCCATTATCGTAGAAGTCATAATGTTTTCTAGGTTGATATGCATATTTTTTTGATGTATCATCTCATAATTTTAATTAAAACAAAGTTGTATGTAACGACTTGTATTGCAAGAACGTAAAATTAACTACACAATAAGAAAGGGAAGATCATTACAAAGATTATGTAATGTATCTATAATGCACAAAATGTTTTCTAGGTTGATATGCATATTTTTTTGATGTATCATCTCATAACTTTAATTAAAACAAAGTTGTCTGTAACCACTTGTATTGAAAGAACGTAAAATTAACTACACAATAAGAAAGGGAAGATCATTACAAAGATTATGTAATGTATCTATAATGCACAAACGTCATAGTAATGTTCATAAGAAAATTGGGAAGTGCCATTTTATTCAAGTTGATATTTGGACCAGGGAATATGGTCTTGTTAAGAATTATTTTCATTTTCAAAATAGAAAATGTGGGACTTAAATATTAGAGCCTCTTCTAAATCTATATGTTAATGAGTGCTACACATGTTCTTCTTAACATGTTGGTTGCACTTTGGAAATTGAATTGATGAATATTAAAGTCTAATATGAATGACACATTTAAAATAATCAATATTGTTTCTTAATATGCATTACTAAAAGTATAGTATGTTAACTTATTTGTAATCATGATGTGGAATGTGAGGCTTCACTTTGGACACTTCATCAATAATAGACCTTGATGATGTTTTCTCAATTTTCCAGCAGTATGTAGGGACAATTAGTTGTATATTTCAGCATTCTAGTTGTGTGTGTATGTGTAGGTATATTATTTATCTTTTTTCTCTAGATTCATATTGCAAGTATTTAGTTTATTGTTATTTTAGATAGTAGTTAAATTGAGTGCACCCATTGTAAAACTATAAAAATCCTAGCAAGATCAACAAACTTAAGCATTTGTTTGGATCTATTCTTGTTTGAGAATTTCATCAATCAAATCCCACGATAGGTATGTATTCTTCAAGCGTTGGGGTTTTTGAGGCCATCATCCCATCCCGACCCACTAATTATTTATATGGTTCCTTTTTGGATAACACCCTCCCATGTAGATCTCTCTTTGGTGAAAACATGTTGATGGTCATAATTGACCATGATATACATTCAAGAAATCACTTGGTCAGGGCCCCAATCAAACCCTTTTTCATTTGGGATGGTGATTTCGACTGGTTATAATGGGTCCAATTACCCATTTAAAGGTTTTTCTCCAGTAAATGTAGAATTGATATGAATCTTTGCTAAATATTAATTGCAGAAAAGAAAAAAATTAATCTATCTCTATTCTAAGCCTAAACTAGCCTAAACAAGATATAGAAGTAATTCATGATGTCTCAGTTAAGAACAAGAATAATAACATAAACTTGAGCATGAGATAAAATTAAACTATTAATCTATATAAGTAGTTCTTAAAAGATAATAATGATTAAAACACATAGACACCAATATTAACTTAGTAATAGTTATATATGTATACTCACACTCAGTATGGGGGGTTAAAAAATATTGAACATGAGATAATAAATATGTCTAACTAAGGAAACAATTCACATATAAAGACAACTATTAAAACAAATGTATATCAGTAATGACTCTAGTAAACAATTACTAAGAAACTATAGATACACATACTCATATCCAAAGGCTTATGGACAAATTCAAACTAATCATGAAAGACAAATTATCAACGATTTTCAAATAAACAAGAATTCACATAACTCACAACAATGCATAGTATACAAACTCATACTCATTGAAAATGGAATTTGTCAAATGGAAAGTCTTTTATTAAACTCAAAGTCTTTTATTAAACTCAAAACATGATAATAGTATCAAATTCTAAATACAAACAAAAGACTTAAGAGTCTTCTATCAATTTACAAAACTTGCCATCTATTCTTTCATCCTTCAACCTCCCCCAAAAATCTATATCCATACTACTTTTATAGGTGTATAAGTTTGTTTTCCCTTTCCTTAAGCTTACGCTCCAATATCTCCCTCATAACCTATAATCAAAACAAATCAAATCAAATCAATAAAAATCAAATAAATTATTGTTTTTTTTTTTTTAACAAAATCGGTTATCAGGCTTTATTTAGTAAGCGGCAGAGGGGGCTACCAACCCTTACATATTCAAAAAAGAGCTACTGCTCTGTTTACAAGCTTCTTGTCAGAGAGCCTAGTCATACTTGACCCAAAAGATATACGCCGAAAACTCAACTACTTAAGCTTTGAACTTAGACTATCAGCTGGTTTACTGAAGATCCTCATAACGACTGGTTCTATCGGTCTGGTTCTCCACCGAGCTGCTTCATTACCCTTTCTTGGAAGAGGCCTCAGCAGTTGCCTCTGAAATCTTACCAAGAGTTGTGGTGAGTTCGTCCACTTGAAGTTCCAACTTACTAAGTCGCTTTCCCAGGTCACCCATCAGATTAGCCGCATCCTTCAGATCAGTATGGATTTTGTCTGATAGGTCATCTTTGATGTCCTCCATTTCCATAGCGAGCATCTCCCATTTACTCTTGGTTGTGGACGCCTTAATTCTTTCCAACTCCGCCTGGATTAACTCGATACGCTCCTTCGGGGTGAGACTCGGATTGGACGCAGATTCCATTTTTTCTGTCGCTCTGAAGTAATTCCAGCACAGGAGGATCCAAGAAATCCACCACAACAATTCGTTTGGAGATGTGAACAGGCAGCCAATGCATCCGATTTTTAAAGAGGAACAGGGCCTCCTCCTCGAGATGCCCCACGACCCAAAATGGATTGTGAATCTCTGCTCTAGATATCTCTCATCCAGCATAGCTATGATGGGTCTGGAGTTCATCCGGCCCTCCATGAAAATCACGTGTAGCTTCAGAGCACGAGATCTTAAAAGATTATGGGATGGATTGAAGGGACGTTTCCTCATTCACCTTTAGGAGCCCTTTACGCACAAGGGAACCAATATTTGCTTGCGAGTCAGCTTGCCCATTCAAGGATCTTAGCACATGGCTCAAATGAGATTCTTTGAACTGCACTAGGAGGAGAGAAGATTTTCTGTACAACTGAGCCAGCGTGCTGTCCTTAGGAGTCTTTTTAGTGATGAGTGCTTCCAGAACCTGCTTAGAGTCTCCAAAGATCCTAATTGCCTGGATTCCCAACTTTATTGCCTGGTTGAGACCTTGCCAAAGTGCGAGGTATTCCTCTTGGTTGTTTGAGGCATGTCCTAAACCCCAAGCATACTCTGTATGAATTTTGGTTGAAGGGTCCAGAATGATTCCCCCACCTCATGCCTGCCCCGGATTGCCTTTCGAGGCTCCATCAAAGAATAAACACCATTCTTTGAGCGTCGATCTCCACTGAAGAAATTCCTGCTCCTCCATCCTTATCTCCCATTTCCGGATATGCAGAGGTTTAATTTGATTGATGTCAGAATAGTCTTGGCTGAAATCCTTAAGCCATCTGCCTTCCTCCTCCGAGAGTGGGGCCGAGTTCCTAAGATTGGCCTTTCCTTTTAAGGCTTCTACCATCATCGTCCTGGCTTTGATTGCCACTTGGGAGGGAACTCTTCCGACTTCATTGAAAATCCTGTTGTTCCTTTCCAACCAGATCTTCCAGCAAATGAATTTGGGAATCCACATCCACACTATTTTGAGAAGATGTTTTTTGTTCAGGTCAAAGGGGGATAAAGACTGCCAATTGCTTAAGAAATCCAGGGCCGAGGTGGGAAGAATTGGACAGGCTACACCTAAAAGGAAGCCCCAGAATTCTTTTGAGAACTCACACTCGAAGAGGAGATGCTCAGGGGTTTCTTCTTTTATTCTGCAAAGCGGACAGCGGGAGGGGCCATCCCAACCCCTCTTCTTAAGATTACTGAAGGTTAGGATGCTGTTGTGAGTCAAGGCCCAAGCGAAATGGTCAACTTTGGGGATTGAAGGGAAGTTCCAGATTGCTTTCCATGGCCCTGGGTTTGGGGGAACCCAAGGAAAGTTTAGGGCTGCCTTATAACCTGATGAAGCTGTATAGTTCCCTGTGGGTGAACCCCAGCCTCGTTTGTCTTTTAACCTGGCACTAATCGGAGCCTTCCCGTGGAGAAACTCTAGAAGGGCCATAGCTTCTTCGTGAATCTCCTCCGGGTAGCACCCCAAGTTCTAGCCTTGCCATGAAAGATGGATATCACTTTTCCAGAGGGAGATGTCCCAAAGAGTCTTACGATTGTTGGCTAAGAGCCAATCCCCAATATGCTTAGTTTCTCAGGCTCCTGTGAGTGGATGATCGCCTAGAATGGAGTCCATGATATAAATTTTTGCTCCGTTTCCGGGGATCCAAGTGAGATTTGGCTAAAAGAAAGACAGGGCTCTATGGCATAGGTAGAAGATTGGGGAACCCTTCGTTTCTTTGGGAGATCTCTCTAGACAACGATCTCTATCTCTTCGAAAATATTTTTTCCTGAGGATTTACATGCTCCAGGATCGTTTCCCAGTGATCATTCACCAAAGCAATTTGCCTCCCATAGCAAGATTATGAACAACCACGTCTCTTATGTTCAGTCCCCCTTCCAACTTTGATTTCTTGACCTTGGCCCAGTTGATTAGATGGAGTTTTCTCGCACAATTCTTACTTCCTTCGCACAGGAATCTACGCAGCATTACATCAATTTTATTTGAGATTGTTTTGGGGGCGAGAAGCACCAAGCACTAGTATATAGGAAGGCTGGATATGACAGAATTCATCAACACGACTTTGCCTGCCCTAGTTAACCAGTTGGCTCCCCAAGCTTGGATTTTGTGTTTTAGCTTATCCACCAAAGGCATCCAATGCGCCACCATAGCCCGACCTTTGAAAATCAGAATCCCGAGGTAAGTGAAATTATCCCAAACTGAAATGCCTTCCATGTCAAGGATGCACCCTATTTGCTGCAATTCCCGAGGGGTGCAATTCCAGCCAAAGATCTTGCTCTTGTGGTAATTAATTTTGCTGCCAGAGCACGCTTTGTAGAGGTTGAGTTCAGTCTTGAAGTTCTGAGTTGTTTTAATGCTGGAAGTGCCCAATAAAAGGGTATCATTTGCAAACTATGCGTGGCTTACCTTGTTGGTTGAAGGGGTAATTCTGATTCCAGGAAGGGATCTGTTTAGGAGACATCTCTGCAGCTGGAAGCTCAACACAACTGCTTGTATGACATAGAGCATAGGGGAGAGCGGGCAACCTTGTTTAAGCCCCCGAGAGGCTTGGAAAAACTTGGCAGGTCGCCCATTGATCAAGGGGGCGATCCACGGAGCAGAGATGTAAGTGTTAATCCACCCCATAAACTTTTGAGTAAACCTAAATTTCCTCATTACAACAAACAAGAAATCATGTCGGACCCGGTCAAAGGCATTGGCTAGATCCAATTTGACCACCATTGCTTTCCCATTTTTTTTACAGCTTGTGTGGATGGCTTCCTGAACTAGAATTATATTATCGAGAATTTGTCTCCCTCTAACAAAGCCTCCCTGATATTCTAGGATCAGTTTTGGAAGAATTTTCTTGAGCCTGTTTGCTATTATCTTAGTGATAATTTTGTACCCAGTGTTGCAAAGAGATATCGGTCTGAATCTATTAAAAGTATTTTCCCCCTTCTCTTTAGGGATGAGGGCTAAAAAAGAAGAATTTGTGCTGCCTCCCAATCTGTTGCAATTCTGAGATTTTTTTACCATCTTGCATAAGTCTTTGTTGATGATATTCCAGCAATGAGTGTAAAAACGCGCTGTGTAACCATCTGGCCTAGGAGCCTTGTCTGGATGCATGCTGAAGACAACTTTTTTAATTTCCTTATCACTGATCGGCCTGCTCAACAGTTCATTCCCCTCTTCAGTAACCAGTTCAGGTACCTCTGAAAGCGGGTAAGCATGCGAGTCCATTTCCTCCATTGATGTGGCTGAATACAGAGTTTTAAAGTAGGTGTGAGCGGCCTCCTTGATTTTGTGTGCATCCTTGTGGACTTGATCCTGCCAATGAATTTCGTCGATGGAATTGTAATTTATCCTTGATTGATTGTGCTTATGAAAGAATGTTGTATTCTTATCACCTTCCTGGAGCCATAACGCCCTTGAATTCATTCTCCGGTAGGTATCTTCTTCTCTACAACTTTTGTGAAACTTACTTTGAATATCGGCTTCCTGACTGAGAAGGACTTGGGTGATATGCGTCTCTTCCATAACCTGTTGGTGGAATTCCAAGGTTTCCTGTGCATGTTTCCTTTCCTCCAGGGGCGAGACCAGATTTTTGGCCCATGATTTGAGAATGGATTTAAGGCGTCTGAGTTTTTCCTCCCACACAAAGAAGGGAGATCCAGTAACAGGAATTTTCTAGGAGTGATGAACCAAAACGAGGAAGTCGCTGTGTTCTTTCCATAAAGGGGAAAACTTAAACAGAATGGGACCTAGAGCAGCGCTGGGGTGAAGAGAAAGGGAGATGGGTTTATGATCAGAAGTGTAGTGAGGAAGAACTTTAGAGGAGGCCCTTAATCCAATTGTAAGGAAAGAGGATTGTATAAGAAACCGATCAAGCCTGGCAGCTATGTGGCCAGGGCCTAATCTTTTATTTGACCAAGTAAATTTGCCATTGGTTGGAGGGATATCCTCCAGATCCCAATCTGACATCAGATCTTCCACCCATTCTCTGGAGGGGTCCTGAATAATAGAACCCCCCTTCTTCTCAGCCAACGAAAGGGTGACGTTTAGGTCCCCTGCCACTACTAAGTTCTCGGTATTGTGGCTGTTAAGAAACAATTGTAAAGAATCCCAACAATCTTTCTTCTCATTGATTAAGACAGGGACATACAAATTAAAGAGGCTTACCTGGTGATCAGATCCTTTGTGGTTCATCTTGCTGAAAAGCCAGTGAGTGGTGCCGATTTCTTCAACGAGCTCCAGCTTAGCCAAATCCCAGAATGTTGCCACCCCTCGAAGGCTCCTCTGGCACTAATTGCTCTTCCAGGGCCCTTCTTCCAGAATGAAGGACTTATCCTTAGGAGGTCATCCTCCTCCATCTTCGTCTCCTGGATAAGGAGGAGTTCTGGTCTTTCAAGCCTTACTAGGTCCCGCAAGGCTTCTTCTTTCATTTTACTCCCTAGTCCTCTGCAATTCCAGGAGACGTATTGCATTATTTACTTGGGGGGGGAGGGAGTCCACCTTTCAGTGTTTTCCCCGGCTTCGCTCCTGATCTGGTGTGCACCATCTCATGGAGAGTGTACTGAGTACCTTGAGCCACTTCCTTAACA
>JZKD02S1667294.1:437056-450020 GCA_000966675.3 Picea glauca
TGAATTATCTCACCACAACTAGACCTGATATTTCATATTTTGTGAGTGTGTTAAGTCAGTTCATGGCGAAACCTCATGAAAGCCATTGGAATGCAGCAAAGGCAGTACTCAAGTATCTAAAAGGTACACTTCATTATGGTATTAAGTATACTGATGCGTCTAATGTTGAGTTAACACATTATTCAAATTCTGATTGGGATGGCAATATGGATGATCGAAGATCAACCACTGGATATGCGTTTAGCATTGGATTCGGGGTTGTTTCATGGAGCAGTAAAAAGCAGCCTACTGTATCTTTGTCTTCTACCAAAGCAAAATATAAAGACTTGTGTGCAACAACTTGTGAAGTTGTTTGGTTAAGAAGACTTCTTCAAGATGTTGGAGAAGAACGAAAGGAACCTACGATGATCAGATGTGACAATCAAAGTTCAATCAATATTGCAAAGAATCTGATTCTTCATGCAAGGACAAAGCATGTTGAAGCTCAGTATCATTTTGTTCGAGAAAAGTTGCAGTCAAATGAAATAACTCTTGTGTATTGTGATATTAGTGAAAATGCTGCTGATATTTTCACTAAGCCTCTTGGAAAGATTAAGTTTGAACTGTTTAGGGAGATGTTAGGTGTAGAAGTGAATCCATTCTCCATTAAGGGGGAGACTTGGAAATAATGGAGAAAGTGCTAGTTATAAGCGCCAGTTGTAAGCACCAGTTGTAAGCACCAATTAGAAGCATCAGTTGTGAGAGTCAGTTATAGGCGTGTTAAGAGTCAATTCTTAGTTAAGAGTCCAGTTGTCTTTGGTTTGCATGTAACCGACTCGGGAGAGTCTTTTCCTATATAAAGATGTAATCCGTCTTCATTAATGATTAATGAATAAGAAGTGAGCCTAGCCTCACCGTGTTGTTTTGCTCTCATATATTTTATCTGAAATCCCATTGATCGCCAACCCCTTCTCCTCCGTCGATATGTGGCAACTGATCCACGACATGCGAGCAATCAGCTGCAATATTTGAATAGGAATGACTAATATTTGAATAGGAATGACTAGCAGAAGATGCTGTTAGCAGTGAATAGTCGATCATGATCTCATTTTGATTAAAGAACTGGCCAACAAATTTATTATCGAATTTCTCCTTCATCAACTCGCTTCGGATAAAATCAGGGACGGTAATGGTGCAGGCAGGAGAGTGACAGACTGAGACAGCTTCAGCATCATCAGTTAGTGGCAGTGTACTAGCTGTCCATGAATCAATTTGTTTGGATGCTGATTCTGCAGTCTGGCCCTGAGCTTGTAGAGTAGTACAGATAAAAGAATAAGTAGATAGGTTGTCATGGATATGGGTAGAAGTAATCAGCTGGCTGTTGGTGGGACTGGGGTCTCTGTCAATTGAAAACTCATGGTTTTGATCCTGTACTTGTTCATGTTCTAATTCTAATACTATGTGGGTGGTATCCTTCAGGTGTGACGTCCGACTGGGCAGAGTGAAAAGAAGTAAAAGCGTCAACAGCAAGAGAAAACACTAAATTGGTATTGCAAATACCATTGGATTGGGAAGGGATATCAGATTTGGTTTCGGTATTGTCGTTGGTGGCGGCGGAGGAGGGGTGGTGCTTCTTCTTGATGAAAGAGTTCCAGTAGTTCTTGATCTCCTTGTCAGTGCGTCCATGCAAATGTTTCACAATTACAGACCACCTGCATAGCATCGTTGTGGACATGATTAATCAAGACAGCGAGCACGATTGAAATGGGATTAAGTGAATGGATTGGAAAAAACAGAAACTTGTTGCCGAGAGTGGATTGTAAGTATATGATCTGTCGCTCTTCTTGGCGTGAAAATGCACAACGTTTAAGCCCAGGACGTAAGTAATTAATCCATCTCAGCCTACAGGTCTTTCCGCATCTCTGCAGACCTGTGTATATGAATGTATTTGCATTCCTTCAGACTTATAGTTGATGTAGGCATGTAATGTATTGAATTGAATTGAGTACGAAAGGAAGAAAAAGAGTAATAGAAATTGGAGTAGACGTGGGTGCTTACCAGCCTGCTCTGCTACATAACTCCAGCAGCCCACAAGGCCGTTTCTCATAATCTAGTTGGTGAGTTTGATATCTTCGTCGGGTGACCAAAGACCCTTCTTTATCTTCTGTTTGCAGGACGAAGTTGGGGGAACAACTTCTCGTTGCCCTTGACCTTGAGTGCACCTCATTTTCCCACGCACGCTAATTACACTGCCTTGTCACAGACTTCGCCGACCGACCAACCCAGCGCTCAGCCCGCTATATATCCAAACTCAAACATAGGATTCGTTTCATCATCCTCGAGAGTACATATATGCTTTGCTTAGCTACCACATCGACATCGTGTTTGTTACTTTGTTTCGTAATGTAAACGTTGTATTATATATATATATATATATATATATATATATATATATATTAATATTTTTTTGGTTAATTTTATTTGAAATAATTTCAAAGAAATTGTTAGATTTTAGTTAAGTTTGTATAATTTTAATGTTTTAGAATTTTTTAGAACACTGAATTYATTTATATATTTAAAAATATAAAATTRTTATTTCATTTAAATTTATGTATTTAAAAAAAAACAAAAATAAAACATTTAGACATTGGATACATATTATTTTCAATTTTCTTAGCTATTAATTCATTCATTAAATACATATTATTTTCAATTTTCTTAGCTATTAATTCATTCATTAAATACATATTATTTCCAATTTTCTTAACTATTAAATCAATAAGATGTTATTTTAACTGCCCATCACAGAACACCAACAAACCCAATTTAGAAAAAAGTAGACTAACCCGAAAGCAATCTTCTTCTCTCAAATTATTTTTCGAACTCACTACAAAACCCAATTTAGAAAAGAGTAGACTAAGCCGAGAGCAATCTTCTTCCCTCAAATTATTTTTCAAACTCACTACATTTTAGCCTACTCTATTTAGAGAGATAGTACATTTAGAGAGACAGTAGGAGTAATCATAAAAACAAAAACATTTACCCTGTCCTTGCATTTACCATGGTTTGTTTAACCGACAAACAATAACGTATATTGCATAAAGGTATTGTAAAGGAAATAATTAAACTCTTCAAAAGATTTTTGCAGAAGATTTTTCCAAATCTATTAGATGTAGTTGGGAATCTGTAAGAGACAATCCAAGAATGGACTTGGCTATATCATCTGTTTTTTTTAATTCAATTAATTGTCTGAATTTGTAGGTGTCTTTTTTGTACCTTTTACTATTCCCCATAAATTCCTATGCATCATTTGAAGTTGTATTTTTACTTTCCAAGTATGAAAGTTAAAACCATTAAATTTTCCGAATGTAATATTCTCCATATTAACAAGAAACTTTAATCAGAAAATGATACCTCTGCACAACGATTAATTCACCTCAATTACAGTGATGGCTCTAGCATGTATATGGAAGCAACAATTCACAACTCCTCATTTCCACAAACTACAGCAGCGACAGCATTTCCCACAAACAACGATTTCTCTTTCACGTAGTCGACTCCCTTTGGCTCTGCGCTCATGTCACATGATTTCCTCCCTCAGAGTTTGACGCACAACAGCTTGGCAGCTCGCCTCCCTCAGACGTTCACGGACGACAGCTCTCCACCCTCAGACGCAGCTTTGGTGCACACGGCTTCACGTTTCTATGCAGCAACGCAACCAGACTCTCAACTACGGATCTTTGGACAGATCAAGCTTCTCTCGACACTTCAGTGATCAGGTCAATACCACAATCAACAAGTCTACAACAACAATTGGCACAACAATTCAAACAGCGATGGAAATCAACCTTCTCCACAACGACTAATTCATCAGCCAACATCTCCCAATATGCAACAATCTCACCTCTCACCTCAGCTCTGATACCATATCAAGATTGGAATAATTAGTTCACACAACATAAACAACTTGTATTATTGCACATCAATACATAGATATTACATACATATATATAGTTGGATTCACATCCAACTAATTCCATTTTTAGAGAGAGGTTGAGAGAATCTTTCAACTTCCTCAACAAACCCAAACCAAACTAAGTAAGCATAATCGTAACAGAGGTTTGATTACATCTTTATAATCCCTTAAATTTATTTTTTTCTCTAACTCTTTATCACACCACATTTAAAAACAAAAAAACAAAAAAACAAAATACAAAACATTTAAACTACTAAAAAATATAATAAATACCTACCAACCAACATACTTGAATGAATGTTAAGTTGAAATTGTTTGTACATCAATCATTATTAGTTAAATGTTTTTGGGTTACCAATATCCATTTTATTAGGTAGATGTTAGTTAGATGTTTTGGATAACAAATATTCATTTTGCTATGAAGACTTGAATGCTGTGGTAAGTAGTTTATAAAGAAGTAGGTTAATTTGGGAGCAAATAGACCAATTTTTAGATTTTTAGATTTTTAGAAAAATTGGGCTTGAATCCAGTTAGATTTTTAAGGTGTCTGAGTCTCTCATGGATCAAAGTTCCATGCATTTCAAATCCTAACCTCAAGAATTTTGCCCCATTTTAAACCAACCCAGACACTCAGAAAATAAATAAAAATTCTGAGTTGATCGAAAATTTAAAACCTAACAGCAAACCCTGCTAGAAAGATAACTCCCGAGGAAAGATTACTCCAGAGTTAGTCCACTCTGTTTATAAATAGTATAATAAAAAAAAAATAGTTTATAACTGAATGAATTTAAATTAGTGTAAGATCTGACGGTCTATACACTACCAGTAGCAACATTCAATGAATCACAGGTTGGATATTGCTCACGAGATATTTAGCAAATTCCCGTAAAAAAAATTACAAAATATTGACGAAGCTCCTGGGTATAAAGAGGTCTCATTTGGTTAGATCTCAAGATGGGATTGGGATTGCTTCGAGAAGGTTTCATCCAGGCCAAGATTATGTTTGAATTTACGGTATGGAGGACGAGATGACGAGAGATGACGTTTGATTTTACAGTACGGCGAGATGACGCTAAATGATTTTACAAGGAGGGCGAGATGACATTAGATTTTATCGTTTTAATGACTTATCATGGAGCAATGATTACACAATCAAAATAAAAGTTTGAGATCCAGGTGAGGTCACAGGTGTTCTATTGGTGAAGTAATGGTCTGAAATTCGAAAATGCAGCAGGATTACACTAATGGAGTGTGTTAACTCGGGATCAAACTAATGGAGTGTGTTAACTCTTATTTAGAGTTTTTATTTTTAGGTTGTGTGGTTTTAAATTTTCGATAATCTAAAACTTTGATTGATTTTCTAAATATTTAAATTAATTTATAATGAGACAAAACATCAAAACAAAATTTTGAAATACATAAAACTTTAATCCATACAAAACTTTAAATTACTTCTGAAAAAATCTGAAAAAATCTGGTCAAGGCCAGAAGATTGCTCCCCAGTTAGCTTACTCCTTACATTAATATATAAAACCAAAAACAAAGAGTGATGGAGTCTACATATCGGAAAAACTTAATGTAAGAGCCAAAACCAGCGTTATAATTACATTACAATTGAAGATGTGCAGTACAGATCAACGTCGAGTACAATAACTAGCTCAAATAGATTTCATGGAGATCAGAAGCAGCGGCAGTCTTGATATTGTATATATGGTCATGCGCCCAAACTCTATCTTCGCCTGCTCCGCCCTTACACTCAATCTTCAACGGTCCACTTCCTCCTCCTAATATTTCAAGAATTGGAGTTGCGTTCGCTTATCACTAGGAATTCTTGAGAAATCAGCTGCAACTCCTCCTCCTCTGTCGATATGCGGCAACTGATAGCTGCTGGTATAAGGTCCCGGATCCACGACATGAGAGCAATCAGCTGCAATATTTGAATAGGAATGACTAATATTTGAATAGGAATGACTAGCAGAAGATTCTGTTAGCAGTGAATAGTCGATCATGATCTCATTTTCATTAAAGAACTCGCCAACAAATTTATTATCGAATTTGTCCATCATCAACTCGCTTCCGATAAAATCAGGGACGGTAATGGTGCAGGCAGGAGAGTGACAGACTGAGACAGCTTCAGCATAATCAGGTAGTGGCAGTGTACTAGCTGTCCATGAATCAATTTGTTTGGATGCTGATTCTGCAGTCTGGTAATTAGTCTGGCCCTGAGCTTGCAGAGTGGTAGACATAAAAGCATGAGTAGATAGGTTGTCATGGATATGGGTAGAAGTAATCAGCTGGCTGTTGGTGGGACTAGGGTCTCTATGAATTGAAAACTCATGGTTTTGATACTGTACTTGTTCATGTTCTAATTCTAATACCCCAGGATTACAGAACTGATTTTCTCCAGTATTCACCACATTGAAAGTGTTAATATGTGGGGGGTATCCTTCAGGTATGACGTTCGGCTGGGCAGAGTGAAAAGACGTAAAAGCGTCAACAGCAGGAGAAAACACTGAAATGGTATCATCGGATTGGGAAGGGATATCAGATTTGGTTTCGGTATTGCCGTTGGTGGCGGTGGGGGAGGAGGGGTGGTGTTTTGATTTGAGCTTCTTCTTGATGAAAGAGTTCCAGTAGTTCTTAATCTCGTTGTCCGTGCGTCCAGACACATGTTTCGCAATTTGAGACCACCTGCATAGCATCGTCGTGGACATGATTAATCAAGACAGCGAGCACGATTGAAATGGGATTAAGTGAATGGATTGGAAAAAACAGAAACCTGTTGCCGAGAGTGGATTGTAAGTATATGATCTGTCGCTCTTCTTGGCGTGAAAATGGACAACGTTTAAGCCCAGGACGTAAGTAATTAATCCATCTCGACCTACAACTCTTTCCGCATCTCTGCAGACCTATATATATGAATGTATTTGCATTGCATCAGACTTATAGTTGATGTAGGTATGTAATGTATTGAATTGAACTGAGTAGGAAAGGAAAGGAAGAAAAAGAGTAATAGAAATCGGAGTAGACGTGGCTGCTTACCAGCCTGCTCCGCGACATAACTCCAGCAGCCCACGAGGCCGTTTCTCATGATGTAGTTGTGGAGTTTGATATCTTCGTCGGGTGACCAAAGACACTTCTTTATCTTCGGTTTGCAGAAGGAAGTTGGGGGAACAGCTTCTCGTTGCCCTTGAGTGCACCTCATTTTCCCCACGCTAATTGCACTGCCTTGTCACAGACTTCGCCGACTGACCAGCCCAGCGCTCAGCCCGCTATATATCCAAACTCAAACATAGGATTCGTTTCATCATCCTCGAGAGTACATATATGCTTGGCTTAGCTACCACATCGACATCATGTTTGTTACTTTGTGTCGTAATGTAAACAGTTATCATATGTTTTATTTTATTTTATAATTTTAATGTTTTTTCAGGTTTAGGTTTTGTAGTATACTGAATCTAAATCTATTTATATATTTAGAAATGTAATTAAAAAAAAAAAAATTGTTATTTAGTTTAAATTTATGTTATATAATTGTAAAAAAAAATTAAACTTAAAATACTTAGACAATATCTTTCATTAATTAAGTGAATGGATTTAGAGTAGACATATTATTTCCAATTATCTTCACTATTAACTTAATAAAATGTGATTTGAGCTGAACAATGTTTGACAATGACACTACACCAACAAACCGAATTTATAGGGAGTAATTATAAAAACAAAAACATTTATGATGGTTTGTTCAATTTAATTTTCACTGACCTCCTAGATGGGGTGCCACCTAGCTAGAGTCATCAGACACATGGAACCAAGCGACCAAGGGAGTTATTAACCCCAACCGCCAGCCCACAACCATTAACCACCGCATGGCTCACACCATGAGGACAGTAATGGTAGTGCGCGTGGACAACCAGGCCAAGTTAATGGTCATGCTAGCAAGCCAGCTAGGATGGATGTAAACTCGGCTCTAATGGATAGGGAGGATGCCAACTCTCGGGGGTGTGGTAATAAATGGGCAATTTCCCTAGTGCATTCATCAATTTTCCCTCCGCCCTCGTTCATGCTATTCATCTTTTCTGAGCACTTCTGCATCGTCGTCCTCTGTGTATTTTTCTATTGCGCTCTCTCCTCTTACCCATCCATCACCATTTTCGTTAGTTTTGTCTCCCCCTGCAACTGTGTTGGCTTTGTCGCCCTCTATCTACTCCACATGCTCGGCCCCCACAAGCTTCTTCTCTACAATTTCACTAGTGCCTCCTTGCTCTCAGTCATTTTGAGCTTTTCCAAGCACCATCTCACCGCCTCCCTATCCTCAGCCCAAGGCCTCCACACTCTTCCTAGCATGCTCAAATAAAGAGGGAAATCTAAGAGGGGTGTGCGATACTACAATACCCTATCCAAATGCAACCAACTCTCTCCCTCCCAATTGGCTGTCATTGCCCATTTTTCTAGCCCTAGGCACAACAACCAGAGGTTGTCGGAGGCGCCTCTGTCCACTTCATGTCTGCTCCATGGCTTCAGCCCGGTTAAGGAGGAAGCATCACCTTCGTGCGTGCGCATTCCTCCGTCCACCCCTCATTTTCTCCATGGCCTCAACCCAGTTGAGGAAGTGCCACCTTTGTGCGCGTGCATTCCTCTCGCCACTAGTCTCCTGCCCCCCCCAAAACTCAATGCACATGACCCTTATTATAGAGATGGCATTTGCATGGTGGAGGAGGAAATCCCCTCAAGCTAGCAGGTGGAGGAAAATGTAATGATCGCCGACGAGGAAAACATAGTGGTTGGAAATGAGGAAAACACAATGGTTGCCAGCAAGGAAAGGGAGGAGGATCAGCCCCAAAAAATTTGCAAATCACCTCATGGAGGAGAACCTCCAACTTATCTTTGAAATCTAACAAAAACAAGATGATCAGATGCACTCCCAGTGCATCCTCGGCCAAAGAATGGACATTCTATTCGACGGACTAGCAGATGCTCCTACATGGACTTGATGCCCAACATGTGGCCAACAGTTCATCCCTGTCTACAAAATCCATGGACAACCAGGTTCGACAATTGAGTAAAATCTCAAGGTTATTGTTCTTCATTCATTCTAGTCACAAGCTTAAATTTTTAGTTTACTCCAACAATAGACTAGATAGACATACAATTTTCCCATACACTATGTATATAGTTTTGTTCATAGTTGGTCCTAGACGCCACTCGAGTATTGTTCATATAGTTTTGTTCATGGAGCTAGGATGCATAATTTTGACAATTTCAGTTCATATCATAACATGTCCAACTTGAAACATCTAAGAACCACCTATCTTGATTTCCCTTCTGCAACAGAACAAATAACTCACACTTAACAATATATGACTTACCAATATTATTAATACAAGAATCATCAACAACCAGAGCACATGCACTCCACTCTCAATAAGCACACGCACTCCACTCTCGATAAGGTATATATTGCATAAATGTAATGTAAAGGAAATAAAAGTCCTCTTAATTCTTCAAAACGGGCAGACCTCGACAACAAGCATGATGTAATTTAATTCTTCAAAAGGACAGATTTAGACAAGGAAAAAGATATATAAGATATAACCGGGCGTTTAAGAATTGAAATATTTTGGCTCTTTCTATAATTACAAAATATATCAAACAAATAATATCGAATCAAGAGGTTGGTGCTACGATATATGTTTTGTGCGTATGTATAAAGGAAAGTATTCCGTATATTTGATATAGTGAGTATTGTCTTGCCCATCTGCCATCCCACATGGAAGATATGTGATGACGTAATCAATGGAATCTAATACCAAATCAGGAGTTTGTCATTTTTTAATACATGTGATCAAAATAACCACCGCTCTCCTAGCGTCTAACCCTATCGAAAGAGGGATGCCTTCTTACGCCCGTGTCTTGAAATCAATACGATGATATGATCGAAGCACTACGTATCAAAATTTGGTATATATAGTCATTCCATTTTTTTTAAATATGGAAGGTTGAAAAAAGAATTATACCTTAACTAACAATGGAAATAGATGAAAAGCAGCTAGGTTTTAATCAATTCATTGTTATTTTATGCTTAGTTTATCCTAAGTAAAATCGATAGTAAACAAAGTAGTGGTACATTTGGATGGACTCCTATCTTCTCTCGTCTGGCGTACTTTTCTGTCGTATGTTGGCAACTTGACTCAATGTCTCTTCTGGTGGGAACATGGGGGACTTCTCTCTTGCGTCTGGTGGGTTGACAAATGGTTCCATTCTCGTGAGGGCACAGGATATGGCTACGATGCTGTTGAAACTGGTGCTCCTCCCACCATGAATTATCAGTACTTGCACCTGAAACCTTTGCCTTTCATACCTTGGGTGAACTCCCTACCTTCCCTACTTCCTTGAACTTACCAACTAACCTCTCTTGAAACTACCTTGTCTTTATATTATCTCTTGATAGCCATTCTCCCTTTACCTTCACCAATGTGACATTTTAGTGCTGCCACCCTTGCCAATTGGGTTTGAAGCTAATGACGGGAGGGAGAGGTTTGAGAGAATCTCAATTCTTTACAAAATCATTTTACGAAGTAATTATTTCCTTGGCTGGCTGAATAGCAAACTATCCCAAGTGACCTAAATGTTTTAGTTGCGAGACCCTCCTGTTTTCTTATATGAATTAGCAAAATACCTTTCCTACTCTTTCTTCAATTGCATCTATCTATCGGACTATCATCTCTTTGTATTATTAGTTGTCTTCCATCGTCCTGTAGCTCCTATAGGTTTATAAGAATATGGAATGAATTAGCCCTAATTAGCTCGTTCTGGTGTTCTCGATCAATCAATATCGATCAAATCTCTCAAGTTTCAATCACACTTGAGCACTCACCAGATCAAGAGCATGCTCAAGAGAGAGCTTTATGTGCAAGAAAGAAAACAGATACCCCATGGTAAACTCGTCATAAAATGTGTTCTCGTTATAGAGCATGTGTTCTTGAGCAAGTGTGTTCTCAATCTCTTGAGTGCTCATGAAATATGGATTGCTTTTACGTAGATTGCGTAAAAGCAACGTACTGAGAATTCTAAGGTCAAAGAGCTTTATAAGGCGCTCCCGRTGCGAAAGGATTTGAATTAAAAATCTCACTAAATTGGATTCGGTCCATGGATTGTATAGAAATTGATAAGTTTTGATCTCTTCCAATTTCACTATCCAGAACTCTACACAAGCTAATTGTAAAAACTTGAACTACTGCTTAGTTATGAAAATTTTATAATCTCCAATTTATTTATACCATAATCTTCATCATCATAGTTCTATTTAAAAAAACTAATTTTCCAAGAACCCTTCAATACTCGTTTATGATTATCATGGCACCAATGTGAATGTAAAGACTTGCAAAAATGTCCTAGATATCCCTTATCCCTTGAGCATGTATAGATGAAGAGCTCATGCAAAAGACACTGTTGAAAATGTTTACAAAGCAATCTCTGAAAACTAAGAAATTATTTGCAAAGCTTTCGATAGATTTGTGATTTCCAGCTGAGTGCAAACATGTTAGCAAGAATGGATATTTTCCAATAATAGCGTGCCAATGGAGTTAAATATATGTTTTGTTATAGTATGCTAGCAAACCATCACTATCAATAACTTATGTGCCACATGTATGTTAATATAATCAAAGAAGAGTATATGATATTGAATGAGATCATAAGTTACTTCAACTTTTATAAACACTATCAAATAAATTATCTTTGATAACAAGTTTGAAAGTTTTTTATTATTTAAAAGACAATTTTTATAAACATTTCAATTTATTAAGGTTATAAATATTTAATTTCAATTTTTGTAAACATTTTAATTTCAATTTTATAAACATTTCAATTTTTATAAGCGTTCCTCCTATTGGAATTCATGGTTTAATTAACTTTTTAATTATAAATTTTAATTTTATGGTTAACAATTAAAGATGTTGGCATATTCTTTGTAGTCGTCCCAAATCAATGAATGATATTTAATTTCATAACTTCCTTGCATTTATGAATGCTTATGTTTTCCTTGTTTTCTTTTTCACATTTAATTAAGAAATTACTACCCTAACCATTGATTGTCATGTTTAATTGATTAAGTAGAATTAATATGTATAAAACACTTCATTTCCACATTCAATATTTAACTCGGATTAATTATATGGATAACAGTGAACACAATTTTATGGATGGTGAAGCGTTGCTACCATGTGAAGCGGTGGTTAAAAGCGGTGGTTAAGTTGGACAAATGATGTGTTTCAATTAACACAGGGGTGGTTAAGCTGGACGCATGATGAATTTCACGCTCAATCCTCATCGGAGCATTTCAATTCTTTCTCTCGGTGTTGTCCAGGTTCAGTGCATCGCATGCTTCCTTGGAACAACGTATGTATTTCTTTCTCATGGATATCTTAAAATTGTTTCTGTTCGTTAAAAATAATTGAATCAATTTTCGATCTCCATGGATCAAAATACTCTTTTATCATGATTTCCAGGTAACGAAATATGGGTAATGGCACGACTTGGCGTAGGAGGGTAGTATAATCAAGAGAACCTTGGCTGCGATCCCCAAATTGTGATGTGAACTATGCAGTAAGGATACAGTTGAATCCATCAGCGATATTATCGAATGCACGAGGAATCTTATAAGTTAATTAAGTCTGTTTTTTGTGTGATTGTAATGTCACAGCTTTATCAATGATATATAGTAGATATTCGCATGCATGTGAAACTACAGTCTTATAAATGATATATGATCGAAATAAATAGTGTTATAAATGAAAACCGGACACAACATTACATCAGCTTGACATGTGAGTCGATCAGGGTACTATGTTTCTTTAATCAATTGAACATTTAAAGTAGTGGGTTAAAAACAATGATACACTGGTAACGCCAAATTTTCCTTGCACTGCGATTATGGACATACAAATAATTGGTTTATGGAATGAAAAATAATTGTTCCTCAAGTTTTAAGTTTCATTTCAGCACACT
>JZKD02S1667294.1:461493-472540 GCA_000966675.3 Picea glauca
ATACATTAATTATGTATTAATATATTAATGGTGGTTTGGAAGGCATGTCGACCGTCAACTACCAACAACCACATTAAGTAAAAAGTGGTTGATATACGCCGATCAGCGCCATTAATTAAAAAAAGTGGAAAATGGCGTCGATCGGCGTATATCAACCACTTTTTACTTAATGTGGTTGTTGCTAGTCTAAACAACAATTGTCCAAACAAAGAACCGACATATTTAGTCGTATTCATGACATGACGCTCTCCAACTTTTAATCAATAAATTACTCGAGACGCGTATTTGCGACACTATCCAATTTAATCACTGCATTACTCAACCGTCGTCTTTCTTTTCCGTCACTTGAAAGCATACCTGCTACCACACACACACACACACACACACACACACACACACACACACACACATATATATATATACTCGCTACGAAATAAATATATAAAAGATAAACCAAAGATGGCTTTGTCTTTGTTTCAAGATATAAAATTGTAATGAGTTGACTAACCTTTGTTCACAGAGAAGAGATCTCATTACAATAGTGATACTTGTAGAATTGCAATGATTCGACTAATCTTTGTTTCAAGATACTGACTCTCATCACAAAAGTGAGACTTGTGGAATTGTAATGATTAGACTTGTTTGGAAGATGGAAGACACTCCATCATATAGATACAAATAAACACCAGAGAGGTTCCGCGATACTTATTAATCTTTTTTTAGTATGAATTGTCATAATGATATGATTATAACGTAATACAAAATAATATAATTCGTTTCACTAAATTGAATCTATTTTAAACTTCTTTTCACTTCATCAATAACAAGCCAAAATCATACAATTTACTTTCCTAAACCCTAGCACACAATGATCATAGTGTCATGTGTTCAAACACTCAAAAGAATTAATAATAATTTAACTATTTGAGTGATAATAATGGATAGGGTATGAAAACTTGAGGTGATTTCTTGTTCCAAAAAAGAGTCCCATATACCAATTTGGTATGTGGCATGAGAGTGACTTTAAAAATAGATTGTTATTATTATAATTTGTTTATTTCAAGTGGACATAATCTGTGTTTTGTAACCCTAAGAAATGGCACATTTTCTTAATGAMAATATTGTGGCTCTCATTTTTTCACTAGCCATTTTTTTCCCATMTCACCTTTTTCACATYTATTAAATGTTTTCACCTGTACAAACATCCTTTATAAAATTTTCTTATTTAACTTAACAAACATACTATCAATGAATTGTGACTATAACAAAGGTCATCCTTTGAAATTTCCGATTTCGTCCTCTTAGAATTTTGATTACATTTGATTACAATGGATACAACTCAACTTAGGAGTTGCCCCTTAGAATTTTGATTGTATTTGATGTATAAGCATTTGGATATATTTTGAAGCCCCAATGATGATATTCTACATAGATAATTAGAATCATTATACAATTGAATGATATACCCATTCAAGAACATGTGGCCTTCTTCTAACCTTACTCATGTGTTATGTTAATTGGAGACTTTAATGCTTCACTCAATATTTAAACTTCTAATGTATGAATGCGTTGACCAATATGGCTTAAGAGTTGTATGTGTCTCATATATTTTCGCTTAATTTTCATTTTTTATTTACCAATTGTTATCATTTATGATAATTGATGATATGGTGAAAACATGTTTTAGCAATAAGTGATTCAATTAATGTTTCATTGAAATAGATATTACAATTTTTCATTCACATTAAGATAGCCTAATATGTTCATCAAAATACAACATTGGTAAATGGTCGTCACATTTCGACATTAACTAGCTAACCATCTAATATGTCTTATCATGCTTTACAACTTTATATAAAACAAATGCGTAATAATTAATTTTATTTTCAATATAAAATAAAATTATAATATGATTTCATACATCTCATTGTGACTAACATTTCCCAATGTCGCGATGTGATGAACATTTACAAACGTCGCAATGTGACAAAAAATTCCTGACACTACATTTTGACAACCATTTTCCCAACGTCGTAAAAGTAAAAGATGATTGTACAATGTGTCAAGTGTTTCCAAACATTGCATTATGATGAACATTTCCCTACATTGCATTGTGACAAACATTTCCCAATGTTGCAATGTGACCACCATTTCCCAATGTCGCATTGTGAAGAAAAATTCCCGACGTCGCATTGTGACATCCATTTCCCAACATTGCAACAGTAAAATATGATTCTACCATGTGTGGAGTGTTTATAAACATCGCATTAAGATGAATATTTCCCAACGTTGCATTTTGATGAACATTTTCTAACGTCGAAATGTGATGACGATTTGCCAATGTCGCATTGTGATGAACATTTCCTAGTGTTGCCATGTGACACAGATTCCCCAGTGTGTCATTGTTATGAACATTTTCCAATGTTGCATTGTGATGAACATTTCCCACGGTCGCATTGTGACAAAGATTTTGGTATTTATGCTCTTTCGGGTGATGCATTTCCCTCACAATGGAATCATTGTCACTATCAACCAACAGACATATGATAATCACCATATTAATTCAGCGTTAGTTTAGGATGCCCCTTTATATGTTCCTAGTGTTCGTGTAGACTCTACCTCACCACATCTAAATTATGTGGCATACTATCCTTGATGTTCAATTACTTATGAGAAGGAACTTGTGTAATCATGCTTTCCTTCTCGAGATATTGTCTTAAAAATTGATCAGTTTTTTTATCCAATGGGGGTATGGGAGCCCTTGCTTCCCCCTCTTGGTCCAAGTGATCTTGAGTTTCCTTTCGATTCTAATCTTGTTGTTTGTATATCCTCAATCCCTTGTGCTTATGATTCTTCATTGATAGACTCTTCCAGTCATGGCCAGAACCTCCATCGTCATATGGAATATGGTCAATTTTTTTTTCCCTTTCGGACTGTCCACCCTCCTCGTTAGCGTGATTTCTTGGATATTGAATTAAAATCAGATGAGGCTATCCTTGAAGCCATGAATAAAAATTGTATACCGTTGGAAGACTTACACCATGGTTTGTGTTTTCTTCCCTTTTAGGAGACTTTCCAGGTTGACTATCGAAGAAACACTTGGTCAGAGCCTAGTAGTGGGCTCTACCTGAACCAGTACCATGCATGATCCATAAGGTTGTGTTGTATCATATTGTATAGTCCATGTTTGTTGTTTTCAAGTTTTGTATTCAACGACACCTATTATTTTGTGAAGTTTATATATATATATATATATATATTAGATTTATTAACTTATGGATGAGTGTTATTGGGCCTTATATGTAGGATCTTGGAGACACTTTTATTTGACATTTGTTCATTGCATCGATCCAATCTGACAGGTATTGACCTCAAAACTGGCATATAGGTTATATTTTTCCCTACTTGCATTTTTGCATTATCTATTTCCTAGTTCATTCGGCCTTAGGATCAACTCCACTGAATTGATACTAACCTTCCTTGTTGATAAGTGTGCCATAATTTATATGGTATATCCTTCCTTCCATGGTAATCCTAGTTAGATCCTTGTTTTCTATTTGGTACCCATGCCAAAGTACTTTATAGGCATGGGAGCCCTAGTTAGTATCAACATGACTTTTTGTTGAAGCCTCGACCGTCTTCTTCATCATTTGTCTGGCCTATACCTATGGGACTCCCCTAGAGAATGGTTTGTATTCTTTCAAGCTCACTTAAACTATTAAAGAGACAAATTTCCGGCGATAGATTCAACTCTTTCCATTCCGTCCAAATCATTATACGAAAAGGGTATACCCTAGGAGCTATGGTTCACTAGGAGAGTATTCTCAGGTGTACATTTATCCCTTTTTTAGGCATGAGGAGCTAAATTTATGAAAAAGGGCCCTTCTCCATGATTTTAGTTTATATTTTTTTGGGGATATTTACAAAAAAGGAAACCCTTGAAGTCTTCTTTAAGCCCTTTCCAGACTCCCTAAACAAGAAAATCTCGCCAAGTGACTTTGTTTCTTTCACACTCATTAATTGGTCTACAAAGAACATCTATTTGGTATAAGTTTATGATCCAGATTTATGAGAAAAACGAAACAGACTAAATACAATAACACATAGATACGAAGAACAATAATAGATATCCAGTGAACAATAACTTCTATTCAATAAATAAACTAGGATGAAATTGTAAAACTGTAGAACTGAAAACAACTTGCTCGAATGGTGGTAGTTATCTTTGAGAAGATATGTGACTACTGCATGCATCTATCTGAGAAGAATGATTACAATGAGGCTCCAGATTCCCTTTTAACATTACTCATGAATTACAAAACCCTAGACATCCAAAAACCTAACCCTAGGAGATGAAATGCCAAACGTTATGTGGGCCCCGATGGGTAAGTTGGTACCTCAACTTCCTGGGATCGTAACTTTTGCATACGACCTCCATTTTAGGCACATGATATCCCGTTGGAAAGGTATTTTTGAGAGATACACATTATTCCATCAAAGTCTGACTCCATCTATAGTTTTAACATGGAAAGACAAAAAAACATTGCTTAGGGCCCCAAAATGACCGTGGAAGTACATAAATATGTACTGACATGAAAACTTCCAAAATAAACCAGTTTGATTAGGTGGGCGGCCACCAATATCCACCTGTCAACTGTGAAAGGTTTTATATAACCTAAAAAGTGTAGAACCCACAATTACAAAGAATTACAGAAGAACGTGAACTAAACTAAAAACATCAAAATGAGTTAGTTGGAATAGGTGGGTGGCCACCAATATCCACCTGGATCAATCCTTCTCACTTAGGAACAAATGGTCTTCATTGCATTGAGTGCCCCCATTAGGTGAGGAAATGTCTGTTGAATTTAGCACTAGGTGAGCCATTTGCCTTGGTGCAGGAGCTGCCCTGCCTTGAAAACCCGATAAAGTTGGATCATCTGCTAGTGAGTGCCCTTAACCTGTGTGTCCATTATCTGATCGGTGGATGTTTGTTCCATGTAGTCTTGTTTGAGCTATGTTGGTGTCAATTGTTCTATGATTTCTAAGGTGTCCAATAATAGTGGAAAATATGGTCGGTGGAGGTCCACATCAAGCACTGGGTGCAAGCCAAGGAAAGGGGGAGTGTTGATCTCAAAAGCATTGTCTCCCATAGCCTTGGTGATAATGTAAGGCCCATAACGAAGTGGACAAAGCTTTTGATGGGGCTCGATAAGGCATTCTTTCTACAAATGTAACCAGACCTTGTCTCCCACCTGAAACTTGTGCGGTACCTAATGTTTATCATGGCACTTCTTGTACTTAGCATTGTATTTCTGGAAAAGCTCATGGACCTATTGGTGGATGTGTTGAATCCTCTCAAAGAATATGGTGGCTTTGTGTGCCTCATACTGAACATGGGAATATTTTGTCTATGTGGTTGCAAGAGGTAGTGCAACATCAACGAGACCCAAGGATTGGAATCTCAGTCCCACCTCAAATGGGCTATGGTCAAGGGATTTATGGAGAGCCTTGTTGTAGATGTGTTGAACATACGGAAGAATCTCATCCTGTGTATGTGGATTCTTAGAGTTATACATGCGCATGATGTTGACAATCATTTGAATGGAGACCTCTATCTCGCCATCGGTTTGAGGGTGGAAAGCAATGTATTTAGTGAGCTTGGTGTCCAACAGGGACCAAAGACTCGAACAAAATGTGTTGAGGAACATGTTGTCTCGATCATAAATGATGGTATGTGGTATCCCAAAATGAACCCACACTTGTTTGAAGAAGAGCTTGGCAGTATATTCCATTATGATTCTCTTCTTTTAGGCAGTGAGAATGACCATCTTTGAAAATCGATCAACCACAAATAATACCCAATCATTTCCTTGCTTGGTGGATGGAAGGAAAGAAATGTAATCTATAGAGATGGATTCCCAAGACCTCTTAGGAGTAGGAAGAGGGGTGTATAATCCTTGCTTCTTGATGGCTAGCTTGGAAATGGAATAGGAAGTACAATATCTGATATACTTGCCGACGTCCTGTCGAAGTTTTGGCCAATAAAAATGTTTCTATAAAATGACCACAATTTTCTCCATGCCAAAATTTCCTACCATCCGACTGTAGTGAGCCTCCCAAATCATCTTTACATGCTCACTTGTAGGAACAAAGAGGTGGCCTAGATGGCATAAAAGTCTGTTCTGAATGTGAAAATCAGTGACATTCGCGCCTATACTCAAGAGATGATAGGTGGTGTCGAAGTCAGTATCTTGTTGAAAAATTTGGGGCCACTCAGATGCCTCATGCCCATAGGAATGAATCACAGTGGTAAGTGCATCCACGAGAGGTCATCTGAGGCAGTCAGTGACACAATTTGTGCTCCCTTTATTATACTTGATGTTGAGATGGAACTTTTGTATGTATGTGGACCACTTCTAATGGCAGTCATTTTGCAACTTCCCATGTGTTTGTATGAACTGCAGAGGCTTGTGATCAATGTGGATAGTTATTTCCTTTCATAGAATGCAATGTTTCCATTGATGATAGCTTGTAGAATGGAATACATTCCCTTGTCATAAGTGGGCTATTTCTAGATAATATCTATGATTTTCTCACTATGGTATGCTATTCGATGACCATGTTCAGTGAGAACTGTGCCTACAACATAGTTGGATGCATCAGTCTCAATATCGAATGGTTGTTGCAGATTAGGTAAGGAGAGTATTGGAGATGAACACAGGCAATGCTTTAGATCATCAAATGCTCATTTTTGTGCTTTCCCCCACATGAAATTTTCCCTTCCACCACCCTTGGTCACTTGGCTGAGGGCCCATGCAATATGGGAGAATCCCAACATAAATTGTCAGTAGAATTTGGAAAGTTCCAGGAAGCTTTGAAGCTCGGTTAGTGTGGTTGGGGTTAGTCAATCATGAATGCCTTTGATATTATCTAGATCCACATGTACCCCATATTCATCAACATTGTAGCCTAATTATTGGACCATGTTCATTCCAAATGAGCATTTTTCCAAGTTGGCATATAGCTTGCGTTGTCGTAGAGTGCTCAAAACCTCATGAATATGCTCTCTGTGCTCCTCCCAAGTTTTTTTGAAGATGAGGATCTCATCCAAATATACCACCACAAAAGAGTTGGTGAAGGTTCTTAATACATCATCCATCAACCTCATGAAATTTGTTGGTGCATTTTTTAGGCCAAGGGGCATTACCAACCATTCGAAGAGACCTTATTTAGATTTCAAAGTTGTCTTCCATACATCATTCGGTTCGATTGGAACCTAGTGGTAGCTAGACTTTAGGTCAATCTTGTAGAAGAACTTGGCCCCCTTGAGTTGGTCAAGAAGGTCATCAATTCGGAGAATTGGGTATCGATTCCTGACTGTGATTTTTTTTAATGCTTTGTAATCAATGCAAAGCCTCCAGGTCCCATATTTATTCTACACCAGTACAATTGAGCTTTCACAAGGGGAGGAGCTCGGTCTGATGTGCCCCTTTTGAAGCAGTTCTTGGATCTAACCCTTGATTTCATCATTTTCCATTAGAGAGCGATGATAGACTCATCCATTAGGTAGAGATAAACCAAGGGTTAGATCAATTATATGCTTGACTTGATAGTGCATCGGTACCCCAGTGGGTGAGGATAAGATGTTTATGTACTCTTCCACGATTTTGTCCACTTTCTTTTGTTGCAAAGAGAGTCTTTGTGTAGAGGTCAAAAATGTGGTGACGACCTTCTACTTACTATGAGCATGGATCACAAAGATGACAAACTTCTCGGTCTGTGAAATGACCTTACTGTGTTGCTTAGCATAGATCAAAGAAATAACAGTAGGTAACACTACCTCTAGTATCCTGTACAATTGCCTACCCAAAGTAATAATAAAATTACAAGGTATAGACTCATACATAACATGTCACTTCCAAAAATATGGTTGTCCTAAAAGAACATCAAAAACTTCAAGGGGAGTAGTATCACACAATACCTCATCTTTGAAGGGCTTAATGTCGTAGGGAATTCCTAAAAGAGTATTTTATGTATCTATAATGCACATATGTCATAGTAATGTTCATAACAAAATTGGGAAGTGTCATTTTATTCAAGTTGAAATTTGGACCATAGGGAATATGGTCTTGTTAAGAATTATTTTCATTTTCAAAATAGAAAATATGGGGCTTTAATATTGTATCCTATACTAAATATATATGTTAATGAGGGCTACATATGTTCTTCTTAACATGTTGGTTGCAATTTGGAAGTTTAATTGATGAATATTAGGGTCCAATATGAATGGCACACATTTCAAATAATCAATATTGTTTCTCAATATGCATTATTAAAAGTATTGTATGTTAACTTGATTTTTAATGATGGCATGGAATACTTGAGGGTGCACTTTAGACACCTCATCAACAATAGACCTTGAGGATTTTTTTTCAATTTTCCAGCAGTATGTAGGGATAGTTAGTTGTATACTTCAGCATTTGAGTTGTGTGCGTAGGTATATTATTTATCTTTTCTTTCTAGCCTTATGTTTCATGCATTTAGTTTATTGTTCTTTTAGCTAGTAGTTAGATTGAGTGCACGCATTTTAAAACTATAAAAAACCTTTAGCCAAATCAATCAAATTAAGCATATGTTTGGATCTATTCATGTTTCTTGGATTTCCTATATGAATTTTTAGGGTTCATTTGTAAGATTTAGCAGAGAACTTCCTCAATCAAATTTTATGATAGGTCTATACTCTTCCAGCGTTGGGTTTTTTGAGGCCATTGTCCCACCCCCACCACACTACTTCTTTATATGGTTCCTTTTTGGATAACACCCTCCCCCCTATATCTCTCTTTGGTGAAAACATGTTGATGGTTAGAATTGACCATGATCAACATTCGAGAAATCACCTAGTCAAGGCCCCAATCAGAACATTTTCCGTTCGGGATGGTGATTTTAACTGGTTATAATGAGTCCAATCATGGAGACTTAACTTGAAGCTTTGCTAAATCCTAATTTCAAAAAAGAAAATAATTAATCTATCTCTATTATAAGCCTAAACTATCATAACCAAGATACAAAAGTAATTCATGATGTCTCAGTTAGGAGAAAGAAGAATAATAGAAAGTTGAGCATGTAATAAAAGTAAGCTATTAAGCTATAGAAGTAGTTATTATAACCTAATAATGATTAAAACAAATACACACAAATCTTAATATAGTAAATAGTTATTAAGTAAAGATTAGATATGCATACTCACACTCAGTATGGAGGATTTAAAGATATTGAACATGAGATAATAAAGATGTCTAACTAAGGAACAATTCACATAGAAATACAACAATTAAAATAAAGCTATATCACTAATGAATCTAGTAAACAATTACTAAGAAACTACAAATACACATACTCATATCCAAAGGCTTATCGATAAATTCAAACTAATCATGAAAGACAACTTATCAACGATTTTAAATAAACATGAATTCGCATAACTGATAACAATGCATAGTATACAAACTCATACTCATTAATAGTATAATTTTTCAAATGGAAAGTCTTTTATTAAACTCAAAGCATGATAATAATATCAAATTATAAATACAAACAAAACACTTAAGAGTCTTCTATCAATTTAAAAAACTTGACAATAGTGCAACAGATCTGTAGTTGATTTCAAAGCCAAAATACAAAAGATTTCAAGAAATAGATTGTGATAGCACAAGTCTCTCCTTGCCTAAGACCATCATTTTTCATCTATTCTTTCATCCTCCAACCTCCCCGAAAATGTGTATCCATGTTAATTTTATAGATATATAAGTTTGTTTTCCTTTTCCATAAGCTTAAACTCCAATCTCTCCATCATAACCTATAATCAAAACAAATCAATGAAAATCAAATAAAATCTTGTTAAAGTCTAATTATAATAAAACTGAAACAAAACAAAACAAACTAAATTTAAATAAAATTAAAACTATATAACTAACTAAATTGAAACTGAAACTAAACTAAAATTAAGATAAACATCTTTTAAAAGAAGTGGTTACAGAATCTATCATTATGTAACTATTCTAAATAAACTAAAGTAAAATTTTAAAACTAAAATAAAACTCACAAAATGAATAAAACTAAACAAAAAAAAATAATTCAACCTAACTACAAACATGAATTTATACTATACTAAAATAATAACAAAATTTCAAATTAAAACAAAATTATAAAACTAAAAAGAATACAACCAGATCGAAATTTGAACTAATGAGACTTAGAACTAAAGTAAAACATTTTATGACTACACTGAGCGTGATCGATTTCATTGCGCTTTCCAGTGATCTTTGTAAAAATAAAAGTTGAACGTCATCTCTTGAATCCAGAAACTTTTAACAGTGTCACTTTTATCTATAATTTGGTTGAGGTGATTTCGTTTTTTCTGCTTCTTTTACAATTCAATAGATTTCTTTGACCTGAATGAAACTTAAATTTTGTTGATGACTGAGCAATGTAATCAAAATTCCATTCCTTTTAATATGCCTGTGATTTCATTTTATATTATACCATACCATTAAGATCTGTAGATCCAATGTTCTGTTCATATGGTTACAAAATCAAATGTTGAAATTTAGTGAGCTAAAAATTAGTCACAATGAAAATTCAATATCATCACAATGACAACACCAAAAAAATGTAAAACTCACAAGAATGTTCCTTGCATTGTCCTCTTCAAAACTATAGTTTTATTTTTTTTATAAGAGTCACATTTGAAAGAAAATGGGAGGACACCAACAATAAAGCACCATTTTTTTAAACATATGCTATTTTGATAAATAATAAATACCTTTTTACTTTCTTTGATAAGAGTTACATTTGAAATAAAATGGGCGGACACCAACATGTGTCAATAAGACACCTTTTTTTAAACATATGCTATTTTGCTAAAGAATAAAAAATAGTACTTAAGTATGAAAATCCTCAACATATATTCCAATGCCAAGTATGATCTGTGTAGATTATGAGCATACATTTGGTTTCCCTAAAATGAATAACCATCTCTAAAAAAAAA
>JZKD02S1667294.1:526266-560896 GCA_000966675.3 Picea glauca
ATGACTATACCAGTGAGAGTAGGGCCGACACAACCTACTTTTTTCAAGCATTCTTCTAACTTATCAATGTATATGCCAAAAAGGGTAGGGGACAAGGGACAACCTTGTTTGACTCCGATATTTCACTTAATCTCTTTTGAACAACCCTCAATGTTTTTAACTTAGCAATAATGTTCTCATACATCCTTATTGTAGCAACGCTCAACTCGAGAAGAACTTTTATCTCTTCCAACCTATTCCAAAGGTTTTTCCTAGGAACCATGTCAAAAGATTTTTTAAAGTCAACAAAACAACAAAAAAGATTGGTTTTAGTATTGCAGAACTCCTCTGCAATGATCCTAAAGGTAACAAGATGGTCCACAGTTGAATGCTATCTCCTAAACTCGGCCTGGCCTTTAGCTCTTTTACCGTGACTTTCTGGCCAAATGTTAATCTTCTTTTCCGAAATAATTCCATAAAGCTTGGCTAAAATCAGGCCAATCATAATGGTACTATAATTAGAGGGAATGTTTTTATCCCTATTTTTAACAATAGGAAAAATGAGGCTTTGCATCTAGGGTTTAGGGAAGCTCTTATTAACTGCTAAATTGAAGAGCTTGTGAATGGGAGGGATAAGGATTGGCCCTCCAATTTTAAAAATTTTAGCTTGGTAGCCTTCAATGTCCTTATCTTTCCCATTTGCAAGACGCTTAACCCCGAACTCTATGTCATCTAAAGAAAAAACCTCTTCCTTTGTAGGGACAATAGGTATGGTGTCCATGGCATTAGGGAACTCGTAAAGACTTTTAGGGTAGGAATTTTAGTCCGTTAAGGGAATCCTATTATTTTCTTTAGTGTTGCATTTTAGAATTTGTTTCGAGAACTTCATAGGATCCAACTTGTATAGTTGTGAAAGTTGCTCTTGCTTTTTATTGATATAGTATCTTTTTTTCCTTTTAATTAGGGCTTTGTAAGTATTAATCTTATCGAGTTATAAGGGCTCATTATAATAATGTATTAATAATAATAATATATTATTATTTTATAATAATGTATTACTTTAACATTAATACATTATTAATACCGTATTAATACATTAATAAGGTAAAATATTAATAATACATTATTAAAGTATGAGTTAATATACTATTATGTTCCATTAGGTAATTTACAAAGGTATTAATACTTTAATAATGTATTGATACTTTTTTAATGTATTAATTATGTAATATTAATGTTTTAATATCAATATTAATGTTTCTATATAAATATAAATATTAATATCTTAGGGTATTAATAATACTATAAATATAATATTAATAATGTATTTAATGTATGAATTAATTAATGTATTAATGTATAAATTGAATAATATACCTTACATTATACATTAATGTATAAATTAATTAATACATTGCATTATTAATATATCATTCAATTAATAAGTTACTTTATATATTTATATATTAATGTAAGTTAATATTTTAATTTATACATTACATCAATACAATACATCAATGTATCATTACATTATTAATGTATTAATATTTTAGTAATGCTTTAATTAATTAATAATATTTAAATCTATTAATTAATTTACATTATTAATGTATCAATCAACTACATTACACATTAATGTAACATAATACTTTAATTTATAGATTACATTTATACATTATTATTATTTATTACATTAATGTAATACATTACATTAATATATCTCATTAATTTGTATACATTAATATAATAATTAATTAATACATTAATTATGTATTAATATATTAATAGTGATTTTAAAGGTATGTTAGTCATCAACTAGAAACAACCACTTTATAAAAGTGGTTGATATAAAAGTGGTTAGATTAATAGATAATGAAACGATACATCATGTATGGTCTGCAAGTATTCAAGAATCAATTTCAACGAACAATACTCAATGCCACTGAGGTGTTTTATTTAGTTGATACGGAGCGGACAACACATTCACAAGATAGTAAGTACCCTTACCCAATTTCGTATACCCATATATTCATTGTGCAATCAAGTAGTTACTAAATTGATATTATAATTGATGGTCTAAACAAGTAGTTCTTAAATTGGAGTTAAAGCTCTTGATGTTATCAAAACACAGTTTAACATGAAAATTTAGATTTCGGATACGTGCTATTTAATTCAATGGGAAGGAATTGGCTACCATAACAATGTTGGGATGTAAGAATTTCATAAATGTAAGTTTCTTTCTTTGATTTGTTGAAAGTTTAAAACTAGATCTGAAATTGAAATTGCAAAAGTGACAAGACCTATAAGTAAAATTGTAAGAGCTTATGATAATATTTGTGTTGACAACAATTTGTCGGGATAAATCTTACAATACCAATATAAGAAGAAATTGGACACTTGACTGCATTAGTTAACGTGTAAGCATAACTATACTTTTCAACGTGCATTCCCTTATCCATCTCTTGCAAGATATCCTCTCTTACAAAAAATACAAAGGTTGATTATAAAAACTTGGCATGTCCTTTTGTTTGATATGGAAGATGGTTCAAAAGGTCGAGAACCATTATTGAGAGCACCATAAGTCTCGAGTACCATTCTTAATTTGTTATAGAAAATGATGGTGTGGCTTATAAAAGGAACATCATTTGTTTTAGAAAATCACTTGTAATGGTATTGACCCATTCTTGTTGAAACTACTAGGTTTGCTCAAAATAATCATCTAATGGGACCCTTTCCAAATTTAGGAGTCCAATTTAACCATGTTGGAGAGACTAAATTTTTTCTCAACGTAAAAATTTCAATGTCTTATAGTATTGAGCTTATCATGATGCATCGTCACTTTGCAGAAAAACATGGCAACCATTTACTTAGATTTTTGTGCAGATATCTACAGAACAACAACCAAGTGGCAGTGTTCTAGACTGGTTATCAGGACTCAAAAACCTCAAGAATGAATATAGAATTGATGTGAAATGAAATTTTGTAACATCCCCATCGTTACAACTACAAGCGAAGCAGAAGTGCAATTTTTTTTTATTTTTTTTTTAGGCAGGAAGGAAACGACGACAACAGTTTAACCACACAAGATGACGATGAATAAATGAACACCTATTAAGCAACATACAACAATGACTCAATGCACTAGCACAACGAGCAATGGGGTGAAAAATGCAATAATGAACATTAGTTAGAAACGAGTACCTACCCAACACAAGAAAGGGAACACCTACAAGCTAAAGGAAAACAACAACCACCCGACACAACGACTTCAACGTCCAAAAATGTAACCTCCAAGGCACACAAACCAACGCATTAAGGAGTTACAGAATCAAGTACCAAATAGGTGTGGCTGTAACCCTGACACAATATCACTTATCTAGACCTCTAAAGCAAGAAAACCCCCTGGCGCTAGGAGACCTAAATATTTACCAATTACACGAGGGCTATACCCAAGCGCCCAACCCCAAAACACAAATTCTCTTAAGGTCAAAGGCGCAAGAAACCCCTTTATGGTTTAACTAAAAACAATTTAGCAAAAAATATTAACCCTTCAACCATTAATCTTGCACAACATAACTACACTCAAGTTAGGCTTAAAGGCTGCAACCATCTAGGCATACCTCAACCATATGGCCATCAAGAACTTATTCTAGCACAAGGTATCTTACCTCATCCAAGTGTTAACCTACATAACAACCTTCAAGTAACATAAACTCGACAACGGGTTAAGATTCAAGAATCATTTGTTGTTATTTGGATTATGATAGAGTTATGATTGTTTTCCATGGTTGTTTCTAATATTTTCTTTGCTTCTAAATTCATTTAATTCACTGTTAATTTAAAAACTCCACACAGAAGGAGAATCATAAAAATTATTCACATTTTTCTCCTCCCTTATTAATTATACAAAAACTAAATTGGCAACAAGTATTAATGAAAAGGGTTGTTTATAGACGTCTTTATATATACAAATATATATTTTAAGATTGCAATCATAATTGTACAAATGGAATGGCGAGTGTGGATAAATTATTGTTCTTACATTATTCAAATGGATACTTATTATTTTTGTGTTTTTACGGGTCAACATGCTTTACATCCATATCTGAAGAGTACCGTGGATCATGGAACAAGTATTTACCCACATAAGAAATGAACATATAAGGGGTAAATCGTATGAACGACTACCCGCCATTACAGAACTGAACCGCAATTAAAACGTTGATACAAAATGGATATAAATTTTGGAAAAAGGTTCATGTAATTACCGGACTGATGCACACAATTCCAGGACTATCATAGCAATTAAAAGTTGATATAAAAACATATATCATTTCTTGAAAACAGTTGATGTAACTACCAGACTGATACATGCAATTCCAGGACTATGATAGAAATTAAAAGTTGATACAAAAACGGATATCATTTTTGGAAAAGCGTTGATGTAACTACTATAACACATCATTGTAAATGGCTATGTAATAGTGCTTCCATGTAATAATGATACCCTGTAATGCTGTAAAAATTTGTGCTCCATAAAATTGTTGACTATAAAAATAGTAATGTTGTATAAAAGAATGGAATATATGTCCAATGTTAATGCTATCTTAATGTTGTCAATGTTATTGCCAAACTTCCTTCATACCGCATGTCTAGAATAAATTCGCTATATGACTGGCCTTCATAAATGAAAATCATTGCCTATGAATTATTAACAAACAATATTATCAACACACATTATTTACTATACCCAGATTGATGTACATCGCTATCAACACCATACCCAGCCACATCTATACCATTAGTGGTCAATATCTATAGAATTTGGTGCTTTACACAACCTGTTTAATATTTAGTATATTAAAATGCTAGCATTAAATTCACAAATTTTAAAATGATTAAAGTCCATATTAATTTGCATTATTGTTTTACACAGCTTGTTTAATATTTAGCATATTAAAATGCTGACATTTAACTCACTAGTTTTAAAAGGATTAACAAAAGAATTTAGCATAAATTTAAACATATATCGCTGGTAAAATTGCCCAGAATCAAAATCGCAATAATAAGATTTAGTTCGTAGTCAATCAAAGGGTAAATTTGTTTCCAAATCAAGTTATGATTAGTTATCATTTACATTTTTAATAACTTAGTCAATAAGAGTAAATCATTGCCAAATCAAGGTATGATTAGCTGTCATTCACAAGTTTAATAACATAATCAAAAAAGAGTAAATCGTTGTCATTAAATCACAGAGAATGACCATGAACAACACACAGAGGTTTTCAATCATAAGAAAGTGCAATGACCATCAAACAGCCAAGAGAAATCAACAGGGGTAGACGACTAGGAAAACACATCATTTGCTCATCATCCACGCATAAAAAAATGGGGCGTTAGGATCTATAGGTCTATTAACACTGAAGTGAGGTCCTTTGATCCGGCTCCTAACCGACTGCTTAGGCATGGACTGATGAGCTAGGGACAAAGACAGAGTAAAAAACATAACTCTTCACAACAAATCAACAAAACCAATAGGACAGTCACAAAATTTAGGAATCAAATTCCAAGGGAATCAAGTCAAGCAATGAGCTTAAGGCTATGGGAATTTAAGTTCTCAATTAAACTGTTAATTCAACAGCTTCTTTACCTAGTTAAAAATACATAAATGAAAGTGTAAGGTCTATAATAATCTACCATGCAAAATACAAGCAAGTGTACCGTAGCCCAAGTAGCCCGCTCCGACTTGTTGTCTTGCGCGCTCCGTCCAACTCTCGCTTGTCGACCGATGAGACTTCACCAGTACCTCCCATCCAACACTAGGGGTGCTCTTCTTCCCCCTTATCCCCCCGAGCTGCAAAGGGGCCATGCACACTAAACCAGAGAACAACTAGCTTCCATCTCGCCTCGCAAGGCCGAGCTACCACTCCTCACTAAGTTGTGTATCCCAACTCCCACAAGCTAAGTCAGTCAAGTCTAAAATTCTACAGCGTAACATTACACGTGACAACAGAGATCCATCCTCCTCCTCCTCCCTCCTTTATATAGAGTTTTTAAGTCATTTTCTTTCGCAAATTCCCATTTAATATATTAATTGAATTGCTTACCCCCTTCTTGGCACATGTTTAACAATGATTATTATTATTATTTATCTCTCTCTCTCTCTCTCTATATATATATATATATATATATATTATCACAAGTATCACTTAGACCTAGATTTTATTTTCCTAGGCTGGACTACATTTTATTAGGGAAAATGTTTTAAATATTTCTTATCACATTATTCATTCTAAGGCCATCTAGGTTTATTCATTTATTATTAACAATGCGACGTGCCCTTCGGGACACACTAGGTGATCCAAGGGTGTCATTCACCTCATTTCATTTCCCTTGCATGACATGCCCTTTAGGATGCACTACGTGCTCTAAGGGTGCCACTCACCTCTTGACTGACTTGGTAGACATAAAAAACCCTTGGAGTCGATACTCCATCAGGTGATATTGTGGGAGTATAAGGGAATCTAAGGAATAAGGCCCCTGCCTTATTGTGTGCCCCTTAGAATCATTGTGAGCGACTATTGTAGTCTACCCTCATGACATCGTGGGTTTTCTCGAACTAGGTAATCGTTAACCTACAGTTTGAGCCATGACGAGAGTGCTAGTAGGTTGTGGAAGAGTTGTTGTCCACACCTCTCCCTCAACATCTCTGGTTATTGTGCATGACCTCTATACTCCACATGTGAGTCTGATCGACAAGCTATCGTCAGCCTGCATCATCAACGAATCATGTCAGAAATAAAATCCATAATCATAACATCTAATCAGATGCATGTAAGTCATATATATACAACATTCAAACCCCCATAGTCCACTCCCTGACTCGATCCAGAGTCCAAGGGTTTCATCGATGTCGCTACATCCTCAAGGTCCAAAATCATGCACACTCAGGAGAACCGAGTTAATAGCACCTGTCTATATCAATACAACAAAATAACATGTCATCTTATCCATAATGTCTCATAATAATAATCAAATTCCCAATAGTATAACAATCTGGATCACTTGCAAGCAAGTGTCCTAAAAGAATAAGTTTGCTAAGTGCAGGCAAGAATGGGATGTTACATACACCCCCTCTTGATCTAAACTTCATCCTGAAGTTTCACAGTATATAAGTGCTGAAATAATGTGTATCACAGTATCATAAGTCTATCTATCCAACAAAAATGGAAACTGTTGGTGCATATCAAATGTGTCCTCCGAGGTTGTCGAGTGCGGATTATAGTTGTCCCATTGGACCTTCACCTGATATACTATTAGACGTCATGAATATCGAATGCGATGATCCAAGATGCATATCACCTCAATCATGAGTGCACCCTCATCTGATACCTGCAAGGAACTCATGTCAATAACATGTGTAGGATCACTAATATAATGTCCCAAACAGATATGTGAAAAACATCATGCATATGCCTCAAAGAATCAAGCAAGGCTAGTCAATAGGCCACGGTCCCTTTCCCTCAACAATCTTGAAATGTCCCATGAACATAGGAGAGATTTTAGCTCCCTTTCCAAACTTGATCGAACTCTTATATGGTTTTACCTGTAAGAAGACTAGATCGCTAACTTCATAACTACAATCAACATGGTGCGCATCGGCATAACTCCTCTTCCGATCTTGCGCTTCTTTGATCCTTCGTCTTATTGTTTGCATTTTCTCTTCCATTTCTTGGATCGCTTATGGTCCCACTAGGACCCTATCCTCAAGCCGATCCCAACTCAAAGGAATTTGACAAAGTCACCCATAAATAAACTCAAAGGGTGCCATCTTAATGGTTCTTTGGTAACTGTTGTCATATGTTAATTCTACCACTGGCAAGAATTCTTCCCGACACTTATGTTGGTCCATCACATACATACACAACAAGTCCTCCAGGATTTGATTTGTTCATTCATTCTTCCCATCTGTCTTTGAGTGATACATAATACTAAAGTTAAGTTGGGCTCCCAAGGCCTCTTGGAAACTAGTCCAAAATCATCCAGTAAACACCGATCCTCAATCGGATATAATCCTCTTAGGCACACCATGCAGCCTCACAATCTCACTGATGAAAAATCTAGCTATATCAGGTGCCTGATACATCGTACGCATAGGAATAAAATGAGCACTCTTTGTTAGAGTGTTGACTACTACAAAAATCGAGTCATGTCTCCTTGTCGTCAATGGTAATCCAACAATGAAATCCATCGAAATAACCTCCCATTTTGATTCCAGAATAGCGTGTGGTTGCAGTAATCCTACTGGATGTCTATGTTCCACCTTTACCTACTCACATTCTATACATCTGGCCACATAGTTGACTATGTCTGCCTTCATTCCTTTCTAGAAGAATAAGGGTTTAAGGTCCGTACTCATCTTCGTGACTCCCAGGTGAGCCATGTATACTTCTCTATGAGCCTTGTTTAGGATCAATCTCCTTAACTCGTCACTCGGTGGTAAATAAATCCGATTTTTAAACCTCAATAATCCATCGTTGTCAAACGTAATTCCTTCAAATCTTTGTACCATCATTTTGTTTTGTTCGATAAAATGCTCGACCTCCTTGTACCAGTCATCGTTGCACTGCAAATTTATAATCTTTTTACGTAGATTCGTCTGAAGAGGCAACACCTAAAATATGTGTGGTCTCTGACTCAATGCATCTGCCACTTGGTTCACTATTCTTTTTATGTAATAAATCTCGAAATTTTACTCGCTAAGAAGTTCCAACCAACGTCATTGTTGCACGTTCAGTTCGCTTTGCATATAGATGTGTTGTAGTCCACAGTGGTTCATCTTTTGTTCAAATTTTTGTCCAACAAGGTAGTGTCTCCAAACCTTCAAGGAATACAATGGCTAACAACTCCAAATTGTGTGTCGTATAGTTCTCCTCATTCCTTCTCAGTTTCCTTGAGATGTAAGTGATCACTCGACCGTCTTGCATCAAGACTCCGCCTAAGACTTCCTTGGATGTGTCAGTGCATACCAAGAATTCCACGTCCATGTCAGGGTCCTTTAGTATTGGTGTTGTTTTCAACAACTCCTTGAGCCTTTGAAATGATTCCGCACATTTATCAGTCCAAAAATCTTCTTTTTCTTCTTCTGCAATTACGTGATCGGATTTTCTATCTTTGAAAATCCCTCGACGAACCGTCGATAGTATCCTTCTAAACCCATGAAGTTGCGAAGTTCCGGGAAATTCATCGTCATGGGCCATTCCATAATGGCCTCGACCTTTGCTGGATCCATGACGATACCTTCACCGGACATGACATGCCCTAATTAGTGAATCCCTGATTGATATAACAAGCATTTGGACAACTTCCCATACAATTTGTGCTCTCGCAGACACTGTAGTACCAAGTGCAAGTGCTCACCATACTCCTCTATTGTCTGAGAGTAAATCAAAATATCGTTAATGAATACTTGGACGAACTTTTCCAAGTACTCGTGGAACACCCCATTCATTAAACTCATAAATACCTCTGGGGTGTTAGTCAGTCCAAATGGTAAAACAATAAACTTGTAATGTCCAAACCTTGTCTTAAAGGAGGTCTTAGGGACGTCATCCTCTTTGATCCATAACTGGTGATACCTTGATCGCAAATCAATCTTTGAAAACATCGTTTCACCCTTCATCTAATCGAACAGATCATCAATCCTCGACAACAGATATTGATTCTTGATAGTTGCCTTTTTCAATTGACGGTAGTCAATGCAGAGTATCCATAGCCCATCCTTCTTTCATATGAGAATAACATGCGCACCCCATGGTGACACACTCGGATGTATAAGTCATAGGTCCAACAACTCCTTTAGTTTCATTTTCAACTCTTATAACTCCAGGGTCGACATCCGATAAGGTGTTCTTACTATCAATTCAGTCCCTGGTTTTAGGTCTGTGGTAAAATCCAATTCCCTCTCTAATGACATCCCAGGTAACTCCTCCGGAAAGACATCTGCAAACTCTCTCACCACTAGAAGGTCTTGTAGACCTTCTGCTACTCATTTTTTTTTTATGCAAGGATCACGTAACTCTTACACCCCTTGTGCATACTCTTCCATAGTTGCAAGGAAGAGATGAACCTCAGGAAAACTCCCTGATTCCGACCTACAATCATGCATGTTTGTCCCTCATCATCGACCAAGCTCAACCATTTCATCTTATAGTTGAGTATCACCTCATGCGATTCTAACCAGTCCATATCGATCACGACGTCATAAGATCCTAAGATCGTGAAGTACAGGTTGGCCCTGGTGACAACTCTCTCAGGTTCAAGGTAAATCTCATAGCCTTTCCTCCAACCTTTTGTTTGGCTCCCAGAGCCATCTCTACAAATCTATACTCATCATGTTTCAATGTCTTTACGTTAATCCTTTTTAGCGCTGCACTAGATATGAAACTCTCGGTAGCATCGAATCTATCAAATACTAAGGGTTCACTCAACGAAATTACTTGATGTCTCAAGAACATTCGACTGGTGCTCTTTTTGGCATTTATTGACCATTGCATGAATCCGACGGGCCTTGCCCAAAAGTCACACGGTAGTGGGTCCACCTGATCCAGATGTTCCAACACTTTCCTCTGGGAAGTAATGTTGGTAATGTGGCTCCCCACGATTCAACACACTTTCTTCATTCCAGTATTTATGGTACCCAAAGTAGAAGCTGAAATCTAACAATAAGGCTAAACTCAAACTTCTTGACCTTAATTTTATGGGTAATTTGGTGTAGAGCATACCGAAGCAGCTCCAAAATGGGCCTCGTACTCGGGCACCATGTGATTGCCTTGTCACAAGGTGTCAAGCTCGTTGATATGATGCTCAACAAATTCCTCAGAAACATACCTCTCCTAGAACCATTCCTCGAACAGTTCCCATGACATGTCATTGACGACCATGTTCAAATGTGGCAGGAGTGTCTTCCTCCATAGAAGAGTACTCCCCTTTAGTTGAAAGACCACCATGCAGACCTTCATTTTGGAGGTCGTAATTGCGAAGCATGAAGCACAACACCTTTCTCTACAACTGTGCCTCGACGACACATCCATCCATGACACACGTGGAATCGATAACTCAACTCTCTCTATTTCTCAATGGATGCTAACGGTACTAGCTAGGGCACGTTGTGGACCCTCAGGGGTACAGGTGCCCTAGCCTCATCTCAGTACTGATGGTGAATCAAGGCCCTTGACATTACCTGGAAGGGCCTTGTTAGACCATCATCATCCCTTACAATAATCGAATCCATCCCAAGGACTTGTTCTTCCCCTTGGGGGTTCGACTCTGAGGGTGCGGGAACTTCTGGAGGCATCGCACCTCCTTCCATGACACCATGTTGCGAACCTCAGAGGCGTCCTCTAAATGCGATCACCACATGGACACGTTAAGGTTTTTAATTAATGCAACAGTTAATACTCACGGGTGATTGCAGTGGAAAGCCTAGCGATCCACAGTCGCAGGGTTGAACTCACTCTAATACCATATGTAACATCCCCATCGTTACAACTACAAGCGAAGCAGAAGTGCAATTTTTTTTTTCTTTTAGGTGGGAAGGAAACGATGAAAACATTTTAACCACACAAGCTGACAATGAACACACGTACGTCGATCAGGAAACAAACAACAATGACTCAATTCACTAGAACAACGAGCAATAGGGAAAAACATGCGATAATCAACGTTAGTTAGAAACGAGTACCCGCCCAACACAAGCAAGGCAACACCTACAAGCTAAAGGAAAACATCAACCACCCAACACAATGGCTTCAACTTCCAAAAATGTAACCTCCAAGGCACGCAAACCAATGCATTGAGGCATTACAGAATCAAGTACCAAATCAAATCAATGAATGACACCCACATCGGGAAGTTTAGACTACATCCAGGTTATCATTCTTCATTATCCATCAGGGAGCACAATGATCCCCTCGTTAGGAATCATGCCTTCACTAGGCGATAGGCATGACAATAACCCTGGCGCAATATCACTTATCTAGACTTCTAAACCAAGAAAACCCCCTAGCACTAGGAGACCTATATATCTGCCAATTACATGAGGGCTATACCTAGCCACCCAACCTCAAAACCCAAATCAACTTAAGGAAAAAGGCACAAGTAACCCCTTTACTATTTAACATAAAACAATTTAGCAAAAACTATTAACCCTTCAACCATTAATCTTGCGCAACATAACTACACTCAAGGTAGGCTTAAAGGCTGCAACCATCTAGGTGTACCTCAACCATCTGGCCATCAAGAACTTATTCTAGCACAAGGTATCTTACCTCATCCAAGTTTTAACCTACATAACAACCTTCAAGTAACATAAACTCAACAATGGGGTAAGATTCAAGAATCATTTGTTGTTATTTGGATTATGATAGAGTTATGATTGTTTTCCATGGTTTTTTCTAAGATTTTCTTTTCTTCTAAATTCATTTAATTCATTGTAAATTTAAAAACTCCTCACACAAGGAGAATAATAAAAATGATTTGCATTTTTCTCCTCCCTTATTAATTATACAAAACCTAAATTGGCAACAAGTATTAATGAAAAGGGTTGTTGATAGACATCTTTATATATAAAAATATATATTTTAAGATTGCACTCATAATTGTACAAATGGAATGGCGAGTGTGGATAAATTATTGTGCTTACATTATTCAAATGGATACTTATTATTTTTGTGTTTTTATAGGTCAACATGATTTACGTCCATATCTGAAGAGTACCATGGATCATGGAACAAGTATTTACCCACATAAGAAACCAACATATAAGGGGTAAATCGTTTATAATTGAACTGCTACCCACCATTACAGAACTGAACCGCAATTAAAACATTGATACAAAAATGGATATAAATTTTGGAAAAATGTTCATGTAATTACCAAACTGATACATGCAATTCCAGGAATGTCATAGCAATTAAAAGTTGATATAAAAATGGATATCATTTTTGGAAATGCGCTAATGTAACTACTCGAGTGATACATGCAATTCCAAAATTGTGATAGCGATTAGAATTTGATACAAAAACGGATATCATTTTTGGAAAAACGTTGATGTAACTACCATAAATGGCTATGTAATAGTGCTACCATGTAATAATGCTACCCTGTAATGCTGTAAAAATTTGTGCTGCATAAAATCTCTAACTATAAAAATAGTAATGTTGTATAAAAGAATGGAATCTCTCTCCAAGGTTAATTCTATCCTACTGTTGTCAACGTTATTGTCAAACTTCCTTCATACCACCTGTTTGGAATAAATTCGCTATGTGACTGGCCTTCATAAATGAAAATTGTTGCCTATGAATTATTAACACACAATATCATTAACACACATTATTTACTGTACCCGGATTGATGTACATCGCTATCAACACCATACCCAACCACATCTATACCATTCATGGTCAACATCTATAGAATTTGTTGATTTACATGGCCTATTTAATATTTAGCATATTTAAATGCTGGCATTCAATTCTTAAATTTTAAAATGATTAAAGTCCATATTAATTTGCATTACTATTTTACATGGCCCATTTAATATTTATCATATTAAAATGTTTTCATTTAATGCACTAGTTTTAAAAGGATTAACAAAAGAATTTTGCGGAAATTTAAACATATATCACTGGTAAAATTTCCCAAAATCAAAATCGTAGTAATAAGATTCAGTTCACAGTCAATCAAAGGGTAATTTTTTTTCCAAATCAAGGTATGATTATCTATCATTCACAGTTTCAATAACACAAACAACAAAGAATAAATCATTGCCAAATCAAGGTATGATTAGCTGTCATTCACAGGTTTAATAACGTAGTCAAGAAAGAGTAAATCGTTGTCATTAAATCGTAGAGAATGACGATGAAAAACAAAAAAAGGTTTTCAATAACAAGAAAGGGAAATGACCATCAACCAGCCAAGAGAAATCAATAATGGTAGATGAATAGAAAAACACATCCTTTGCTCATAATCCACGCACAGAAATGCAGGACGTTCATCGATTCGGCTCCTGGAGGACTGCTCAGGCGTGGAATGATGAGCTAGGGACGAGGACGGAGTAAAAATCACAACTCTTCAAAACAAATCAACAAAACCAATAGGACATTCACAACATTTAGGGATCGAATGTTAAGGGATTCAGGTCGAGCAGTGAGCTTAAGGCTATGGGAATTTAAGTTCTCGATTAAACTGCTAATTCAAACACCTTTTTTACACAGTTAAAAATACAGAAATGAAAGCGTAAGTTCTATAATAATCTACTATGTAGAATACAAGAAAGTGTACCATAGCCCAAGTCACCCTCTCCGAATCGTTTTCCTGCGTGCTCCATGCAACTCTCGCTTTTCGACCGATGAGACTTCACCAGTACCTCCCATCCAATGCTAGGGGTACTCTTCTTCCCCCTTAGCCCCCCAAGCTTCAAAAGGGCCACGCACACTAAACCAAAGAATAGATATCTCCTAGCTCACCTCGCAAGGCCGAGCTACCACCCCTCACCGAGCTGGGTATCCCAACTCCCACAAGCTAAGTCAGTCAAGTCTAAAATTGCGCACCGTAATGTTATGCATGACAGCAAAGATCCACCATCCTTCTCCTCCCTCATTTATATAGAGTTTCTAACTCATTTTATTTCCCAAATTCCCATTTAATTTATGGTTCAATAATTTAATTCAAAAAAATCCTCCCCTTACATGTGTCACCCATCCCTTTTGTTGCACTATAAATTAATTTCATTAATTATTTAATTACTCCTATTTCCCTCACCCAACTAAAAGCATTCCTAGAATCGCTCCTAGGTGACCTCATATTCCCTTACACATTTTAATGACTTACCCTTTTACTAATTTACTAGTTGAGTTCAATTTAGAAATTTCTTAAATGCCAAGATACCTTACTAAGTTAGTCATTCTGCCTTTTTCCTTAGTCTCCCTTTCTCTTTACGTTTCCCGCTTTTTCCTTAGTTTCCTAATTCTTTTAAATTTCCCTCTTTCCCTTTTCATTTAAATCTTAAATTGGCAGGTGTAGAAAATTACCTTTTTCCCCTTTTTCTTTTTAATTAATAAATTTTTAATTAGCATATGTAACAAAACAATTATTTCCCCTCTTTCCCTTTTTTTTTTTTAATTTTATCCCCCTAAAGATTTTTATAAATTAATTGAATTTATTATCCCCTTCTCGGCACATGTTTAACAATGATTATTATTGTTATATATATATATATATATATATATATATATATATATATCACAAGTATCACTTAGAACTAGATTTTATTTTCCTAGGTTGGGCGACATTTTATTTGGTAAAATGTTATAAATCTTTCTTATCACATTATTCGTTCRTTCTAAGGCCATCTAGGTTTATTCATTTATTATTTAACAATGCGACGTGCCCTTTGGGACACACTAGGTGCTSTAAGGGTGTCGCTCGCCTCATTTTTTTTCTCTTKCACAACGTTCCCTTCAGGACTCACTACGTGCTCCAAGGGTGCCACTTGCCTCTTGACTGACTTGGTAGACATCAGAAACCCCTGGAATCAATACTCCATTAGGTGATATTGTGGGAGACTAAGGGCCTCTAATGAATAAGTCCCCTTCCTTATTGCACGCCCCTTAGAATCGTCGTGAGCAACTGTCGCTGTCTACATTCAGGACATTGTGGGTCTTCTAGAACTAGGTAATCGTTAACCTATAGTTTGAGCCATGACGGGAGTGCTAGTAGGCTATGGAAAGGTTGTTTTCCACACCTCTCCCTAAACATATTTGGTTATTTTGCGTGACCCATCTACTCCACATGTGAGTCTGATCAACAAGCTATCGTCAGCCTACATCATCAACGAATCATGTTAGAAATAAAATCCATAATCATAACATCTAATCAGATACACATAAGTCATATATATACAACATTCAAACCCTCATAGTCCACTCCCTGAATCGATCGAGAGTCCAAGGGTTTCATCGATGCCTCTGCATCCTTGAGGTCCAAAATCCTGCACACTCAGGAGAACCAAGTCAATAGAACCTATCTATATCAATACAGAAAAATAACATTTCATCGTATCCATAATGCCTCATAATCATAATCAAATGCCCAATAGTATAACAATCTGGATCATTTGCAAGAAAGTGTCCTCAAAGAATAAGTTCGCTTAGCGCGGGCAAGAGCAGGATGTTACAAATTTCAAATGGGGTAATGTTGCCACTGTAGAACATTTTATGGGACTCTTTGACGATGATAAATTAGTTGTAGAACGTTTTATGGGACTCTTTGATAATGATAAATTAATTGCACAGTATCCAACTTTATGATTTATGCGTTAAAGACTTACATTTTAGATAATAAGATGAACTTCAACAAGATTGTACTGGAATTCCAATATTTAATAAACTCCCAAAATTGGAAATTTGGAATGTTATACAAGTTTTAAAGAAAGTGAAAAATGAAACAAAATATTTTTATGCCCATAGGCGTATAAGTATTGGAAATGGGTATATTTAATCATCTTTTAATTATAAATTCTAATCTTATGGCTAGCAATTGAAGATACAATGTCCTTCTGAATCAATGAATGAGATTTAATCTTCATAACTTTCTAGCATTTTTGAATGCATCCCTTAACTTGTTTACTTATTTACAATTACTTAATCGTATTGAGAAATTACTCTCCGACCATTTGATTGCCACATTTAAATGATTAACAAAGTTATTTGAGATTACAAATTTACTTCACTATTAACCTTTTAAATTTTACATGGCTAGATTTACATTTCTTCCATTTGGCAATATCTCCCATAAAACTATTGACTGCAACTGCCAAATTCAGTATGACCATGAATCATAAATGCTTCAGGTGGAAGGCTTGCATCCTTTTCTCGAAAGGATAAGATATTTCAATCTAGTTGTGTTTTGGTCATGTGATCATAATTGAATTTTGGTTGTGTTTTTTATATACAACTATAAACAACGATAAATTTGTTGCATCTGATTGTTGGATTGCCCAATATGTTGTTCTCATGGTGTTACATGCCTAATTTACTGATAGTTCAGAACAACTACAGAGGTTCGAGTGTATAATTGATATTTACAGTGAGTGGTTATCATAAATCAAGGTTCAAAAGCATTCATTATTTAATCATTTGTAAAATAATTTCTAACTATTTACTGTCCTTTATTTTTGGAGCATTGTATTTATAGTTTTAATCACAAACATTATCATTGCAAAGCTAATGACATAATACATAGATGGGAGGCAAACTTCCTTCTAGGCATGGGGACTTTTTTTAATTCATCATGAATTAGTTTGAATTTGAAGTATGATAGCCCCAACTTTCACATTAACATGAATCTTTAATCTATACTACTATAGTTTACAGAAATTATAGAAAATATGAGAATATGTTGTTTCTTTAGTTCGATCATTTACCTTTTTCATTTGATATTTGCAAAGGAGTTAGGGATTTCATGTACATAGGAATATCAATTCAGGTTATTTGTTTCCACTTTTCATTAAATTTGTCTTTGTGCTTCCCGTCGTCTTCTAGAGAGTCGCCCTGTAATTTGTTTTCATGATTTCTATGTTGATGCATTATTTGTTTTCATTCTTTCCATGTTGATGCAGAGTCTCCTCAGTGTAGTAAATCTCGAGTAGGAGAATATCGAGATTGATATGGAGAAAAATACCATGTTCAAGTTCGAGTAGAATCATATCCATTGGTATAGGACACAACGATAGCACAAACAGAGGGTAGAATTAGGTTTGGCCATGCAGATTATTTGGAAAGTACAAAATGAACAAGTGTTCATAGTTTTGTTCTACCCTATAGTAATTGAGTTGTAGTAAAGGTAGCCAATGTTTAGCCAGAGAAAGGAGACTAAACTCTTTGAAAGTGGAAAAGATGTAGATCCGATCCATGCAAAGATTTTATGTCCTACTTCTCTCTTCTCTCCATGCTCTCCATACTCAGGTGTTATCCTCGTCCCTTGCATGCATGTTACTAGGTGGAAGCAGGCATGGATGTTACCAATTGGAAGTTGCCTTAGTGAACTTGCATACCAAATGTTACGAGGTGGAAGTGGTCATGCATGTTACCAGGTGGAAGTGGCCTTAGCAACCTTGCATACCAAGTGGAAGTCCGATTGTCAGATAATTTTTATGCCTCCAACATTAATCATAAATGTCAGCTAATCTTTATCATGAACCTTCAATCTAGCCACTAAATAAATTATTTTTCTAAAAATACAAAACAAACCAACTAATATGAAGTCAAAAATAGTTGACTTGAATGTGAAAGCTAGATTCCCCACCTTTGTCGGGGGCAGAGACTAATAAGGGTAAGTTAAGTACATAATTAAAAAATATTATTTTAAATAAAATATTATCTTTCCAATTATTTAAAATGTTGATTTAATGAACAATAAAATAGATAAGTTGTAATTTCAATAGAAAGTAACAAAAGTAATAATAAACATATTTTTCTTTGGAGGAATCCATATGTCTAAGATATATAGATTTAGATTGGATCCAAACTATTGATTATGAGCACATCCCATTCTAATGCCGAAAATTCCATGACCATGACCATCTCTTTTGGGATTACCCTTTAAATGAACCACCAATGCCTATGGAGAAATATGCAAAGAGTTTTGAGAATGTCACAAATAAAATAAACCTCAGTAAAAAGTCAGTACCAATGAAAAAAACAAAAGGAATCAATATCCAAAATAGTTTCAAGGTATTATCCATACACTCCGAGGGAGACAAGAACAAGAATAATATTCAGACACCAAACTTAGAACACGAGAAGAAAATTGAAGGCCCCAGTTTGGACCCAGAGGAGTAGCTAAAAGAAAGGAATATAAGAATGAGAGTGACTATAACTATGCAGAAGGAGATGAAGAAATCTACCTCATGAAGTAGAAATAGGAGACTTAAAAGACAAAGAGGAAATGGAACTTAGGGAGCTAGACCTACAAGGCATAATATATACATGGGAGTAGAAATATGCCAACTCCATCCTAGAAAAGTAATTACAAATCCTCCAAATTGCAATCATCAAGAGAAAATAAAAACATAGCACTTCAATTAGAGGTAATAAATCGACCTCCTCTTCTTTAGGAGTAAAAACAATCAATCTCAAAGAGATCTCCAAAATTGCAAAGGAGGATAAAAATGGAGGAATACAAAGAAACCAACAACTACTGCAAGAACTAGGAGAAATGTTGGTGAATTCAAGGAGAATTGCTCTCATGAAAAATAAGTTCCAATCCACCCCATCCAAATCTTAATGAATATTATTTCATGGAATATAAGGGGCCTAAATGGAAAAAATGAACACAAACTTATGAGAAATAAAATCCTTAGAGAATAACCTTCCATTCTTATGATTGAGGAAACTAAATGTTCTAGTGAACTGGTTTCAAGATAGCCTCCTCATGTTGGCGAGGATTTTAATCAATAGCCATAATGCCAGAGGTGTGGTAGGAGGTTTGGAAATACTGTGGAACCCAACAAAAATAATGGTCATTGATTTCTTCTCCATAGCGAGAACACTTTCAGCTAAATTTCAAGAAATAAGAACAATTGAATCGGGTTTTATTACAAATGTTTATGGACCACAACTAATGGAGTAAAAAATTATCTTCCTTTAGAATTTGCAAGGCATCAAAAATATTATTGGAGCATTGGATTGTAGAAGGGGAATTCAAAATTATTACCTCTCTCTCTGAGAAAAGAGGAGGGAGCAGACGTTTAGAACATGATTTTGAGCGACTCAAAGAAAAAAACTAAATGTTGAATATGGTGCAATTGGAAACTACTAATGGGATGAACACATGGAACAATTTTTGAGGAGGAATATAACATCCCCACTATAATACCCAGTTTAATTAATGCTTATTATAGATATAATTTGTGGTTGCGACCAAAGCGATGTAATATGAAAATTTTATTTCTATGTTTTATTAATAAAATGTGATGCCAAATACTAAGGGGACATGGACAAGAGATGGGTGTTGAATTAATCCACAAGAGAGGGGAGGGTCTAGGATAATGACCAAGAGGGGTCCAAGGGGGAGTTACTCAAGTATATTAATTCAACCCATTTTCCTAAATTTTCTATTTCTATATGAACCTTCTAATTTTTTATTGAGGGTTCCCAAATCCAATCATTAAATACATGTAAGTGGGTGGGTGTGAGTGGTCGCATACCAAAGTTATTGGGCACATGGGGGTTGAGTAAAATCAGCTTGGGTAAGAGTGTAAGTCAAGAAAGGCAAGCCAAAGGGAGGAAATTTGTATGGGTTGGAACAACAATTTTACACATTGAATTTTTGTGCATGAGGAGAAAGTAGAGAGAAAGAAAGAGAGTTGGGAGCTAGTCTAGCCATGGTGGGTGAATTCTAGAGCATGCTAAAGAGTATTTAGAGAATATTGGTGCTAAATACTGAAGAGTCAAGTTTTCAATCTTGAAAAGTGAACTCATGTGTGAGTTGCACTGAAATATCAAGTGTTTGTTGTTGTTTGTAGTTTTTCCTAACAATAGGTTCCCTTGAGTTTTGAACTAAGATATTCCTATCTACATGTGATAGAGAGATGTTGATAAATGAATGGGATGCCTGAGAGACTAATATCGGTGAAGGGGTACATTCCTTTGGTTGGGTAGGTCAAGAGGAAGAGAGCTAGTGGAAAATTAGGATAGTTGTAGGAAGATATTAGTGGGTTGTGAGTTTTTTTGAGTTATGAGTCCGCAATGAGAGACCACCCTATTTTTTGGATTACTAGCCTCGGCTCGAGGGTGAATACCTATGGAGATTTGGAACAATCGATCTACGGTTGGGTGGAACGTTCGTCCCAAGTAGTTGGTTGCACAACCATTGTTAAAAGATAAGTGTTTATCTATTTTATGTCTTGCATTTATGATCTAAATTGTTGTGCATGACGTATGTAATTGAGAATTATATATGTGTTGTAGCTAAGTCTATTTTAATCTGTAGTTGAAAGCTATATGAATTTAGTTAATGAAAATTTCAAATTTGTGAGTTTTTTCACACCGTAATGTCCCTTCGTTGGGGTGGGGGACGTTACATTATGGTATCAAAGCCTCTGTTTCAAACATTGGTCTTGGATGGGCTCAAATCAGAGTGATTTGGTAAATTTTTGCTATTTGAAATTTTGTTTGTGACTGACATACTTGGGGAAAAGCGAAGAATTTAAAGATAAATCCCCAAATCTATTGGAAAATTTTGAGTTTGAATGAATCCAAAGGTTTTAAGAAGGTTAATGGAGTAGAGAGGTAAATTTGTAGAGACAAATTTGACATGGAATGGTCAAAATTTGAGTTTTAATGGTCACATGTAGAGTTGCAGACACTTTGGTGAATCGTTGGCTGAGATCTCTTTTGATCTCAAGATCAACCACTGAGATTCATCCTGATAAATTTTAAAATTCACAAGGTATTGTTCATTTGAAAGTTTTAGTAAATCAACGACCACGATTAATTTTAGACGGTTTGGGAAATGGATTAGATCAACAGTTTGTATTCATTTTAGTCATTTTGAAAGGCCCAATCAATGACTAGGATTCATTCTGGGAGTTTTTGAAATGGATTAGATCAAGGACTTAGATTCGTCTAGGTTTTTGGTCGAAAATTGCTAAGTGTGAAATTCTCCAAGATAATTTGTCGATGATAGATGGTTGGGTTGGAGAAAATGGAAAAGAATTTTGTTCATCTAGAAGACATCTCTAACCATCGATGGTCAATGGTCAGTGTCGACTGAATCCAGTGAAGTATTTTCAATTGCCAAAAAAAATTGTCAATGGTCGATGGGCTAGTGGTCGGGCGTCGACCGATTTCGATGAAGTGTTTCAAATTGAGAAAGAGAATCCATCAATGACTTACCTACAGATGGTTGGGCGTTGATCGATTCAACAAAGTGCTTGAGTTTTCCAAGAGAATAGACATATGGTTGATGGAGAAAAAAGTGTGATGACATGTCATGCCATATCGACATCCACATGTCATGCCACATCAACCAAGTTGACACCCCAAGATGACGTATCATGCCATGTCAACAACCACCTGTCATGCCATGTCAATAGTTGCAACATCAATCTACATAAATGGTCGATGGTTGATGGTCAAGTCGATTGATTTGGGGAAGTGTTTTCGACAATTGTCAAGGATCCTCGATCAGCAATGGGTCAATGGTAAAGTATCAGTCGAATGAGTGAGGATTTTCATTTTCCAATGAATATCCACAATGATAGATGGTTGAATCAACTAATTTAGAATTGTGTGCAAATCAGTCGTTGGAGAGTTGGGTCAATGGGCGACGCTCGGGTCAGAAGTTTGGGGAAAGTGTTGTACACACCAAAGGAGAATGTCAGTCATCAATGGATGATATATTCAGATCGTTGGATCATATTTTGTGTGATTTGAGATCAATGGTTCATATTTAAAAGGTTGTTACAATAGTGAAACAATCAGTTTGATGTGATTTTTTGTGGTTTTTTAGGGTCATTAACTTGTGGGGCATTTTTTAGGCCCTAAACGATGTTTTTAGCAAATGAAAACCCACAATAATATAGTGTACCAAGGTACACTATGTATCTGCAACTCAAATAAAATAACTTGGAGAGATCTATCCAATGAGCTAAACGTTTCACAAAATGGAGCTCTTATGAGAAACTTACAACCAAAATAGTAAGGGTAAAATTTTGGCACGAGATTTACTTTCGGAGGGAATAAATTCTTTCTCATTAGTATGTTTGGGACACATGAGTAGTCGATGGAAATATTATGACCCATAAAAACCAGCGGTGGGATCATATTTTGGTTATGGGTACCCAAAAATGCACAGGAAGAGAAATAAGACCCTTGTAGCATGCGGGGATAAATTGCGTAGAAAAACCTAAACATCTCTGGACCATAAATTTCAACTCGAGGGTCATAAAACAAATAGTCAATGGAAAGGTATTGAGGAGTAGAAGACATAGATAGACCTAGAATTTTGAATTGGGCAATACATTTTAACATAAATTAATAAATAGATTTCTATAGCAGTAAAAGAGTGTAAACTGCAGCATGTAAATGTCGTAACTTTTCTCTCAGGACTGGGATTGAGGCGAGTACAACCATTGGAAAAATGTCTTCGAGACGCATGCACATAAGGAATCAGAATTTTGATTTTGTGCATTATATCCTCCTTAAATTTATGAATAAATAACCTATATTTTGATGGATGGAATGTTTTATGCTATGCATGTTTCTAATAGTAATTATTGCATGCACATTTATTGCACAATTAGAGATACATGAAAGAAAATTTGGTTCTTATATGAGGAATAGAGTTATGGAAGATGCTCAAGGATATTACATCCATGAGGAAGAAGTTAGAGATCTGTATGACAGCATGGGGAATGCTGAGACAAAGTCAAATGGAATAAGAGATAGGAAGGATCATGTCACTATGAGAAACCTGCATAGATAAGATCATAGATATAGAGATGATAATGAAAGGATTATGAAGGATTAGGAAGACATAATTCATATATTAAACATTTTGCATAAGAAAATTAACAAGGACTTTGGCACTAAGAAACTAACTAGTGCTAGATAAGTGTCAACATTTAGATCCCATAGAAAAATGGATGATCATGGAAATGATAGGAATTCAAGAAGCATGAGAAGGTTCCATCATTCTCTAAGGCATTCCACCAGAAGAGATCATGCAAGTTCAGGGTCAGGGAACATCCCAAGCATGTCTCATATTAGTAGGAAAAGGAGAAGGCATGAGTCATACATCTTGCAAGGTCAACTACAAAAGATCAAGCCACCAAATTTCAATGGTGGGAACATGAAAGGTGAAGAAGCCAAGGCCTGGCTATTGGAAATGAAGAAATTTTTCTAAATTCATAATTACGCATCATAGGTAGAAGCTAGAATTTACACCTACCACTTGCAAGGAAAATAATCCATGTGGTGGTATCAACTTAAGAAAGCCAAGAAACTTGATGAGAAGAGAATGTCATGGAGACAATTCAAAGGATATTTCCAAGAGAAATATTTATCCAATCATTACTATGAAAGGAATGTGAAAGAGTTCTTTGAACTCAAGTTGGGGAACCATGACAATGGAGGAATATGAGAAGAGGTTCTTTGAATTGTTTAAGTATGTTAACTTCATCAAGGATACGAAGGTTAAAATTCAAAGGTTTGTAAGTGGGTTTCCCTCCTTCTATAATGTCAAGATACAATATGATAGCTTCAAGACTTTGGAGGAAACCATAACAAGAGAAAGGAATCTTTATGAGAAGAGAAAAGGAAGGATGAAACAATGGAAGATATGGAAGGAGGCATGCTAAGTATTTATTTAGCCTTGGAAAACAAGCAAGATGAATATCAATCCCCCATGATTGAAGTGGAAGGTAAGATTAATAACCAACATGTAGCAATTTTGATTGATTTTGGAGCTAGTCATAGTTACATAAATGCTAACATTATTGAAATATTTCACTTGAAAAGAAATAAGAATAAGAAATCTTGGTTAGTTCAATTATCCACAGGAGCTAAGAGAAATATCAATGAGTTGGTTATACATTATCAAATAGACATGAATGTACTCAATACAAGAGTGGATGTTAACATCTTACCATTGGGTTCATATGATTGTATAATTGGCATGGATTGGTTGGGAAAACACCATGTTTTCCTAGAATGTTATAACAACATAATCATGTGTCTTTATGAGGAAGGGGAGCAAGGAACATTTGATGGAATTCTGAGAGATATACCTATTAGAGAGATTTCAACATTGCATTTAAAGAAGAGTTCCAGGAAGGGATGTTAGATTTTTGCAGCCCACATGGAAGATACAACCAAAGATGAAGTGGCAAACATTGAAGATGATCTGGTCTTGAGGGACTTTGAAGATGTTTTTAGAGAAATATCGTGATTTCCAACAAATAAAGACATTGGTTTCTCTATTGATTTGGTGCCAAGAGTTACCCCAATGTCCAAGACACCTTATAGAATGGGCATGCTATAATTCAAAGAGTTTCATATTCAACTTGAAGAGTTTTTAAAGAAGGGGTATATGCATCCTAGTGTGTCACCTTGGGGAGCCTCGATTCTTTATATGAAGAAGGAATATGGAACCTTTAGGTTGTGCATTGATTTCATACAACTAAATAAGGTCACTATAAATAACAAATATCCTTTTCCAAGAATTGATGATTTGTTTGATTAGATGAAAGGTGCAAGAATATTTTCTAAGATTGAATTGAGATCAAGTTATCATAAAGTAAGGATAATTGAACAAGACATCAAAAAGAAAACATTCAGGACATGATATGAGCATTATGAATTCATGCTAGTGTCATTTGGACTATCAAATGGCCCAATATTTTTTATATGTTTGATGAATGGAGTGTTCAAGGAGTACCTAGAAAATTTTGTAATTGTGTTCCTAGATGATATAATTATCTAGTCTAAGTAAAAAGAGAAACATGAGAAACATTTAAGAATGGTGTTGTAAGTTCTAAGAGAGCATAAATTGTATGCTAAGTTAAGTAAGTGCATATTTTACCAAAAGACGATTCACTAATTAGGGCATATAATTTCAGTAGAAGGGATAACACTGGATCCTAGAAAGGTAGAGGTCATTAGAGGATAGCCAATGACAAAGAATGTGATGAAAGTCAAATCATTCATGGGCCTTGTTGGTTCCTACCAAAGATTCATAAGAGGATTTTCAAAGATTGCAAGTCCAATCACTTCTTTACAAAAAAAGGGAGTGAAATTTGAATGGAATTCCAAGTGTGTAGAAATATTTTAGGAGTTAACGAAAATATTGTCAAGTGAACCATATTGAAAATCACATATTTGAATGAAGAATTTGTTGTGTGCACTGATTCATTCAAGGAAGGGCTCAATGGAGTTCTCAGTGAAAAGGATCATGTTTTATGCTATGAGTCTAGAAAGTTAAAAGAACATGAAAGGAATTATGCTACCCATGATCTAGAATTAACAACAATTGTACATGTGTTAAAAATATGGAGGCACTACCTTACGCGTAAAAAAATTGATCTAAGGAAAGGCCACTATGGTCTGAAACATTTGTTTGGATAACCAGCACTAAATTCTAGACAAACCATATAAGGGGAAATTAGGCATATAAAATCAAGTGGTTGATGCCCTCAACAAGAGGGCACATGAGAAGCATATTGTAAACATTTGCATGTACAAGACTGATATGAAAGATCAAATTACTGCAGCAAAAAATTCAAATCAACATTAACTAAAAGTAAAAGAGTTATTAAAACAAGGTAATTTTCAACAGAAATTTAATTCTTATGAGATGAAAGAAGATGGATTTCTCATGTACAAGGGAAAAGTGTATGTGTTGAATTCCAACGAGATGAAAAATGAAGTTCTTAAGGAAATGCATAATGTGCCATATATTGGTAACTAATGATATCAAAAGACAATTGCAACTATGAGAAGATAATTTCTTTTGCCAGTAATGAAGAAAGAAGTGGCTAATTGCATAGCTAGATGTCTAAAATGCCAAAAAGTGAAGATTGAACATAGATACCTAGCAGGTTTCTACAGTCATTTCCCATTCCATAATGGAAGTGGGAAGTTGTCACGGTTGATTTTATTACAAATATGCCCAAAACAGTGAAGCAACATGATTCCATCATGGTGGCGGTGCATAAATTGACTAAGGCAATGCATTTTATTCCAGTAAAGATTACACACAAGATAAAAAATATTGTAGAAAAATATATGAAATAAGTTGTTAGGATACATGGGGTACTTAAAGCAATAGTTTCAGATAGAGATCCAAAGTTTACTTCCATTTTTTGGAAGGGTTTGTTCAAAGGCTTTAGGACAAATTTAAATCTTAGTACAACATATCACCCATAGTCAAATGGGAAAATAGAGAGGACCAACATAATAATTGAAGTCATTCTTAGAATGTAGGGGATGGAGCAGCCATGGAAGTGGGAAGATTATATTCATTTAGTGGAATTTACATACAATAATGGGTATCATGCCTCATTGAAAATGAGTCTGTTTGAAGCATTGTATGGAAAAAAATGTAACACTTTGGTGAGTTGGGATAATCCAGTAGACAAACAAGTTGTTGGTACATATTTTTTAAAGGAAATGGAAGAGCAGATGGCAAAGATCAAGTAAAATTTGCAGGTTGCCCAGGATAGGAATAAAAGTTATGCAAATAATAATAGAGTGTTTAGAGAATTTAAAGTGGGTGAACATGTGTTTTAAAAGTGAAGGAAAAGATAAGTTCTCTAATATTAGGAAGTTCCCCAAGGTTGGTAGAAAGATATTGTGGACCTTTTGAAATATTAGAAAAGATAGGGCCAGTTGCATACATGCTAGCATTTCTTGCATCCATGAGAGTGCATAATATATTTCATGTGTCATTATTAAATAAATATGTGTGCAATCCTAACCACATAATTGATTGGAATGTGATCTAGGTGGAGCATGAAGGGGATTTCCAGGTGGAACTAGTACGCATCATATACCAAAAAGTAAATGTTCTCAAGAATAAGTCCATAGGGATGGTAAAGGTTCAATGGATCTACTACAGTCCTGAATATGTTACATGGGAGCATGAAGAAAACATGCAGGAGGAATACTCGTAATATCTTGACAAATTTTGAAGAAAATGGAATGAAAGACTCCATTTTGATTAGCTAGAGTTCGAGAAGCACATTTAAGAGTTCTAGCCAACTACGTTGGGGACCTTGATAAAATAATGGATTGTTCCTTGGGTTATCCTTGATAAAAAGATGGTACTTCACTTGGGTTACCCCTAATAAATGAATGGTGCATTCCTTGGGTCAGTGAGTTGAGAGGAACATAATATTATGGTTGGAACTACCGCTAGAGTTGTGAATTTGCAGAATTTTATTTTATAAGTATTGTGATGTAAATTTGCATATATATTTATATTGGCATAGAGTGCATCGAGGATGGTACACAATTGTAGGGTATAGGGAATGTAACATCCCCACTATAACCCCATGTTTAATTAATTCTTATATAGATATAATGTGTTGCTACAACCAAAGCGATGTAATATGTGAATTGTATTTCTATGTTTTATTAACAAAATGTGATGCTAGTTGCTAAGGGGACATGGAAAATATATGGGGGATGAATTAATCCATAAGAGAGGGGAGGGTATAGGATAATGGAAAATATAGGTCCAAGGGGGAATTACTCAGGTATAATAATTCAACCCATTTTCCCAAATTTGCTATTTGTATATGAACGTTCTAATCTTTGATTGAGTGTTCTCAAAACCAATCATTTATTACATGTAAAAGTCTAGGTGTGAGTGGTCACATGCAAAAGTTATTGGGCACATGGGGGTTGAGTAAAATCAGCTTGGAGAAGAGTGTGAGTCATGAAAGGAAATACAAAGGGAGGAAATTCATATGGGTTGGAGAAAAAATTTTACACATTGAGTTTTTGTGCATGAGGAGAAAGTAAAAAGCAAGAAAGAGAGATGGGAGATGGTGAAGCCATGGAGGGAAAATTATAGAGCATGCTGGAGTGTATTGGAGCTAAATATTGAAGAGATAGGTTGTCATGCATGAAGAGTGAGATCACATGCCAGTTGCATTGAAACAACAAGTGTTTGTTTCTATTTGCTGGTAGTTTTTCCTAACAACAAGTTCCCTTGAGTTCTCAACTGAGATATTCCTAGCTACATCTGCCAAAGAGAGCCTGATAAATGAATGGGACACCCTAGAGTCTAAGATTAGTGAAGGGGTATATTCCTTAGGTTAGGTAGTGTCAGGCAAATTATATCACTTTTCTAATGACCTAAAAACATCGAATTGTCAAACCAGGGTTGGTAATCTTAGAGCTGCTACACTATATGTGCAGGTAAGAATCTTCTAAAAGCTATTCAAAAGAAGCCAAATTACTCTATTTATAAAACTCTCTACTTTCAAAATGTAGGAAAGGATATCTAACCATTAATTTTATCTACTCTATTTTAACCATCTACTATCTACAGCTAATGCTAAGCAAATCATTTAACCTATGCCAAACTAGAGAAATTTAAATACCAAACATAACTCTAAGCTATCCTTTGAATCATCTTAATTTAACTTTGAATCATAACTCGTATTCTATCATCAATTACTTCACAATTCATCTATCATAAATGCATAAAGAAATGTCTTAATCACAAAATTTTTCTTATATCTTTTAGTCATCTACAGTGTTGTGGGTGCCAGTGGAGAAATACTCTATGAATCTAAAAATAAAGATTTAAAATTCATTGTTTACAAAGGAAATATTAAACTTCTAATGAGTTGAAGTAATCATAATAGTGTTGAACTGAGTAACTAGTGCAAAATGGGTACGGAACACTAACAATAACTCTATTCTATTTGTAAATCCATTTCCTATGGTAGGGAAATCCTATAAGATTGTAAGGATAAATTTAATCTAAAAAATCACAACTAACTCTTAAATCTAATCCATTAATTATAAATTCAATCTAAGTCACTAACTCTACAATTTTCTTCAACCGACCTATGTAAAGGTAAATGATAAAAACTAGTCAAACTACAAACTTACGAGCTACTAATGAAATTCATTACCATGTGTGAATTTATCTATATTAACAAGAATTCAAATGATCCAAGCCTTATGATTTAACTTAAAACCTATTTAATTCTACCATTCACTATTTCTATTTTATGATTCAATCTATGACTTTAACAAATTGATAATTCAATCTACAAAGCACAAAACATGGTTATTCAAATCTATCTACCAACTATCTAGGCTCTGTGCACAGAGATCACTCTACACAATTATAATGCCATATGATCTAAATTATAACAAGATTCAATCTAACAGTGGCATATTTAAATCATAAAAACATGGAATAATTTCTATAGTGATTATTTCTATAGAAACAACAATCAACATCTACTTGTATATCTACTATAAAATGAAGAGATCATCTACCTATGGTGGTGGGCCCTCCCACAAAGACCGAGATCCCTATTAACGTTTCAAAAAAGAAATATCTACGCTGCCATATCCATTCAATAGCGATTGCAAAACGATTAATCTATGTCTTCAATCTTTAACCAAACATCAATTGAGAGAGAAAACCAACATCATTCTATTTAGCAAAAATCTCAGTCGAAGTTTTTCACAATCAATCGTTGCCCTCAAACCGGGGCAGGCCCATAGTTTTATAATGTTTTAACTCTCATTTTTGTAATTGACGATCCTCCATCTAAGCTAACTACCAACGCTAAAAATGGAGAAGCCATGCAAAGTATTAATTACATAACAAACTTAAATGGGCGATCTCATGACACGAAGTGTCATGAGATTCACCTCAAATCACAACTTCCAGTAAATGCATATCTGCATATGTTCTTCTTTGGATAGGAGTCTAGCTTGTATGCTGAAGTGGCATGAAGCTTCACAAGAAAAAAGGGAGGTTGCGTCAACATATGATAATCTGCAATAGCGTAGTCAAAAAGAGTTGGATCCCAATATTGCATTAGCCCATTAATCATAGTATGCATTCTTTTAATAATCATTCAAAAGATTAAAAAAATTGTAAAATGTATTAAAAGATGATATCTTTACCTTAGAAACATGATTAAGCAAGGCAAAAGGATATAGGCTAGAAATGTAGCAAAATAGATAAATGTTTGTCAAAAAGGAGATATAGGATGTTGGTAACTGGTGCAGAACAGGTGAAAAACAAGTCAAAGATATGCAAAAATAGAGGTCATATTCTTGGCCCAACATTTCCCCGAGGCTGAAGTACTTGCATTTCCTCATGCAACAGGACTAGGAATCGGGGAATTAATAAGAACTTGGAAACCAAGAACTATTTGTATCTTCAACTTTCTAACTTGCTTCTTTAATCTTCTGATCTGTGCTTACCTCTAATGAGCAATCTTCTCAATCTTGTGCAACTTCTTAAGAAACTCTATCTGCCTTCCTTTTAGTCATTCTACCTTAGGTCTCAGATGGGTGTTCTGAATTATTTTCAACCCATTTTATGTTTCTATATGCCTATTAAGAACTTCATATTCTTGAAGTTTCTCCTTTAGGTGCACATTTCTTCTCATCAATCTACCAAGGGAAATACATCCTTTTTCACTTCGAGAATCAACATCTGCAGGAGAAAAACCTTCTAAATTTCCATCAACATTCTCTTGCATTGGTGTAGACATTGATTCATGTACCTCAGGGGCTTCTTCTATTTTCTTACCATCTCCAGTTTCATTTTCAACAGAACCTTGAACAACATTCAAAACAGAGTTAATAAGGTTTTCAACAAGGTCTTCACTAGCTACAGGATGTTGAAAGTCAAGAACATCAGTTGTAGAGTGACCAACGAGGTCCTGAACATCATGTTCTAGAACAATCTCTTCCTCCTCGGGAATTTTCCCAAAGTCTTCAATACCTTCTGCCCGTCTATGAACTTCTTTTAATAATCACTACATGCTCCAAGTTGGACTTGGCTGGAAATCTGTTACTGCTGTAGGAGCTTCCTCTAGGTTAGCAATTCTACTTCTGGTCATAGGATTTGAATGAAGAGGGGTAGAAAAATACTTCTCTTTGATTCTTGGTTTAACAATGAAGTCCTCGATTCTGTGAGAGTCGAGGTCTTCATTCAATCTCAGCTCAAAATGAAAAGGGCTAGGTGATTTATCTATGACTGCTTTCGACTCAATATACTCCATCTTTCCTAGATTTGACTTCTCCATACACTTGTCTTCCTTTTCTTTTGTAGTTTCATTTTCGAGTACTGGAGCTTTAGAGGTATCAGGGAAGAATAGTGCTCTTGGTCACTTTTTACTTTCAGAGGGTGTTTCTGGTTCAGAAATATCATTCTTTTTCTTTGTTCCACATCTTTCAGAATTAACAGATGTAGGGGATTCGTGTAATTCAGAGACAGACTAAAGCCGAGTCCATCTATTAGATAAAATTGTAGCTTTACTGACTTTCATCTTTGACCTCGACTTCTTGGATTTACCGGGTTTAAAAATCTGTTGAAGACACCCTTCCCAGGTTAAATCTTTGGCTTCCAATGCAAATGAAACAAGAATTTTAATTAACCCATGGTAAGACAAACTACCCTTAGGATTAGTTGTACTTTTCTGAATCTAGTTCACCATTTTTCCCAGGGTTTGGAGCAGATAATACAGAATGTTCATAGGGCAGTTCCTTCTAGATGGAGTAACAACTTAGCATGATATATATATATAAAGTATCAAAACATCCTTCACAAGTGACAAATTTTTGCAAAATATACAAAACTTTACCCCATAATCCCGACAACCAAGTTTTAGGAATTCCTCTTGACCAGTAAGCATATTTAAATTCAGGAATCATTAGCTGATTAAAAATATCCTTCGCAACTGGTTTACCTTTACACCATCTTTCCCCTGTGCGTGGTAGACTGACTGCTCGACTGATAAGACTCTCTGTAATTACCAATTCGAGGCCTTTGATAATAGTGTGATGCCCATCGAATGTCTTAGCAAATTGCAGAGAAATCTCCGTATCATATCCATCAAATTTCTCCAGAAAGGGCATCCATCCTACGGCTTTAAAAATGTGCTTGGTATCTTGAAATTCTGCCAAGGAAGCAATCTTGGCCAAACTATCTGGTTCATGCCTACTAACTACCATGTTTACGGGTACAGAGGTGAAGGTAAGATAGTGAATTGTGCAAGTCGGATTGGGAATGGATAAGGGTTGTAACATTATGGGCGATAAGGTTAAACAATGTCTTAAACAGAGGTAAAACATCTGCAGGCATCATTATGTGTGGTTGATCAAACGTTTTCATCATTAATTAACCACCCTGAAGTACCAGAAAGTACATTATCAAAATCATGCATAGATAATGGTGGTTACATAGATACGATATTAATCATGGCAGAGTTTACATCAAGTCGTGGGATAGATAGTTTTTATGAGGATTCATCATAAGTGGATCGTCTGAAGGTATAAAAGAGTACACGTCTGAAATCATGCGAGAGTAATGGAGAGAACTCACCACACGGTAAGGATAAAATCATTCTCAAGAGAGGGAAGGTGCAATCATTTTGTCAAAGACCAAGTCTTGTTATGGAAGGTTGGTGGAAATCAATCATTCTTTTAATAAATTTAAATGTATTAATAATTTGAATGATTAATTAAAGAAGCACATACCTCATCCATTACTTACTATTTTCATGTTTTGTAACAGGTGTTGAAGATCAGAGCCCAAGCGTATCCTTTTTCCATAGATGTCTCCTACTGACTTCAATGCCTCTGTCCCAGCTACGTTGGTATAGAGACATTATAAAAGTTCTCCATGTTTTTCCTTTAATTTTAATGGATTATACAGTTGAAAATTTTCTCTGTAATATAGTTCCCTCGGATCCTTTTGAAGCCAATCTGATGCTTTTCCTGGATGAAACAGATATTATTCTTTGTCATGAGTAAACTGACTAAGTACCAGATAGGTACAAATCTGGTACAAAACAAGAGCTGAAATAAACTGATGCAAAACCGGTACAAAACTGGTTTGAAACTGAAACTGGAGAAATGTTGAAATAAGATGAACAATAGCTGTAGCAAGAACAATCTGAATAGAGTGATCTCCAGCCAAACCAAGCTTTGTAACTGAAGACTAACTGCAACCGGGTGAGTATCCCAAACCTGCTGAGGTATAGAAAAAATTCTCATTTTGGAGCAAACAAATCTCTACCTAACTCTGAACCTGTCCTCCTCTTATTTCAAAGAGGAATCAACCAAAATCATCAAATCTGCAACAGCTTCAAAGATTTTACCCATGGTATATATCTTTATTGTGTGCACAAATGTTTTGAAGTCAAACACAAAAAGAAGTCATTGGATTACCAACGATTAATGTATGTTGTTAACCAATGCGAGAGCACCCATCATTAATGTCAATGGGCCTCAAGGTACCTGTAGTACATCTTAACAGGTACAAATAGATATTCTGATGTCGAGTCACCTGTAAGATCTATCAACCATGAGACGTTAATGTATTCCCATGGTTGTTAGCAAGTAGATCTACCATTAAGGCATGCAGATTCCAGGGTATTAAATAGTCTCTAGCCTCATTTCCAGATAAGGTGTTGATGTCGATGGAGTGAGACTTGTTAGAAGGTGGACCTTAATTTATTCCACACCATCCAACTCGAGTGAAAAATAAAAATTTGCAGAAAATTGACTTGGTGGAACAATAATCACTTACTTGTGGATTTTACGAGCCCAAGTTAGTTATTGCTCGTTTCTTTTTCACATTTTGAGAGTCTGAAAAATGGCTAAAAGAAGACTCCAAGGGATTTTCTTTTTCATAATAATCTACTGGGTCCGGAAAATGAATAATCCTATTGTAGTGTCCCCAAGGCCGAGCCCCGATGTGAACCATGCTCTGAAAGAGATTGTAAATATGTTCTATAGGCTGGTGAGCCAAGTTTTGTATAAGCTGTAGGCTTATGAGTTTTGTTAGGCCAGGGAGCCTAAGTGTTGAAGGCTAG
>JZKD02S1667294.1:574103-587594 GCA_000966675.3 Picea glauca
TGGTAACTCCTCCAGAGGTAGTGACCTTAGTGTTTCTATTAAGAGGTTCTCTCACACTCTTTATTGTTTTCCCCTTACTTTTCGAATAGGTTCTGCATAACTCACTAATTTCTTCGACGATTTTCTGGTAGATGTCCCCTGAAGACATTAGATTAAGAGTATCTATATATTCTTCTAAAATGCCTTTTAAAAAAAGAGTTTTGATGGATTCATCTTTGAGACCATTATATTTGGTTTTTTGGAGAATATATATAAATCTTTCTAGGAAATCCTCGAGACTCTCTTCATCATGTTGTTGCATTTTGAAAATATCATTTCGAGAATCCTTGGGTCTACAGTAGTCTTGGTATTTCTTTAAAAATGTTTCTTTCATATCCTCCCAAGATCTAATACTGTACTCTCCTAAACCCATAAACCATCATAATGCAAAATCCTTTAGAGTTGTAGGAAATAACTTCAACTTATGTGCATCTTGTAGATAATTGTAACTTCTGCAGAGGATATCAAACTCAAAAAGGAAGACATCTGGATCTTCACTACTTTCCCATAAAAGGTTGATAGAGCAGAGGGTGGAATACTTTTCATATTAATATTTTGAACTAGATCCAAGATTGGGAATCCAAAGGTAGGTTCCAGACTTAGTTCATTCTCTACTTGTTCTTCCTCCCTATGTTCATTATGAAGTTCTTCTCCGTCTCTTCTCACTATTTCTCTTCTTTCCATTTTAGTTCTGTTAAAATATTGACCAAAGATTCTATATGCAATTCGATCTTTCTTCGAGGAAGGCATGAAATCCCACCTTTCCTCTTTTGCAATGGAGCTCCTTCTAACATAAATTTTATCCCCTAATTCGATAACTAGATCGTCTGAGGATCCTATTACTTCTTCTCCAACAATTGTGGTATCTATCTATGACACTATAGGATTAATGTTCTCAAAAAGAGCTTGCACTCCCTCAAGATTAACTAAATCAACCCAATTCAGATTACCAGAAAAATGTTTTCCAGGATGGGTGGTATCACCTAGTTATAGAGGTGTAATCAATGTTGATTGAAGTTCGTCAGATATTATATTGTTACCTTCTAGTCCAATTTTGGGTGTTTCTTCTATGTTTCCTTCAATAGTCTGCTCAGCCACTATCTCAATTTCAGTTTCTATTTCTTTTTGGGTGGAGGTTTCTCCTTTTTGTTCTTTTTGTTGTTTTTTTTCAGAATACCTATCTATAGAGGTGGTGAAAGAACCCTGTCGTCCACCAAAAATAGTTTTTGGATCTTTTTCTTGTTTTGAGTTTCCCCTAAATCTACCTATGTTATCTCTATTTCTCATGAAAACATATTATAAAAAGAAACTAATAAAATAAAAACTAAGATTGAGTTTCAGAGGAACCTGTGATAACAGATGCGTAGGTTCTTACCTCTCATCTTACATGTCCTCCTCCATCAACCTTCTAGAAAACATCATACCATACATGTCAAAAATAATTAGAGCCAACTATCTAGCTTACCTTGTAAACAACTCCCCGACAATGGCGACAAAAATGTCAAGCAAATTATATCACTTTTCTAATGACCTGAAAACATTGAATTGTCAAACCAGGGTTGGTAGTCTTAGAGATGCTACACTATATGTGTAGGTAAGAATCTTCTAAAAGCTATTCAAAAGAAGCCAAATTACTCTATTTATAAAACTCTCTACATTAAAAATGCAAGAAAGGATATTTAACCATTAATTTTATCTATTCTATTTTAACCATCTATTATCTACAACTAATGCTAAGCAAATCATTTAACCTATGCCAAACTAGAGAAATTTAAATACCAAACATTACTCTAAGCTATCCTCTGAATCATCTAAATTTAACTTTGAATCAGAACTCCTATTCTATCATCCATTACTTCACAATTCATCTATTAGAAATGCAGAAAGAAATGTCTTAATCACTAAACTCTTCTTATATCTTTTAGGCATCTACAGTGTTGTGGGTGCCAATGGAGAAATACTCTATGAATCTAAAAATAAAGATTTAAAATTCATTGTTTACAAAGGAAATATTAAACTTCTAATGAGATGAAGTAATCATAACAGTGTTGAACAAAGTAACTAGTGCAAAATGGGTATGGAACACTAACAATAACTCTATTCTATTTGTAAATCCATTTCCTATGGAACAGAAATCCTATAAGATTGTAAGGATAAATTTGATCTACAAAATCACAACTAACTCTTGCATCCAATCCATTAATTATAAATTCAATCTAAGTCACTAACTCTACAATTTCCTTCAACCGACCTGTGTAAAGGTAAATGATAAAAACTAGTCAAACTACAAACTTACGAGTTACTAATGAAATTCACTACCATGTGTGAATTTATCTATATTAACAAGAATTCAAATGATCCAAGCCTTATGAATTAATTTAAAACCTATTTAATTCTACCATTCACTATTTCTATCCTATGATTCAATCTATGACTTTAACAAATTGATGATTCAATCTACAAAGCACAAAACATGGTTATTCAAATCTATCCGCCAACTATCTAAGATCTGTGCATAGAGATCACTATACATAATTATAATTCCATATGATCTAAATTATAACAAGATTCAATCTAACAGTTGCATATTTAAATCATAAAAACATGGAATAATTTCTATAGTGATTATTTCTATAGAAATAACAATCAACATCTACTTGTATATCTACTATAAAATGAAGAGATCATCTACCTCTGGTGGTGGGCCCTCCCATAGAGACAAAGATCCCTATTAAAGTTTCATAAAAGAATGATCTACGCTACCATATCCATTCAATAGCGATTGAAAAACGTTTAATCCATGTGTTCAATCTTTAACCATACATCAATTCAGAGAGAAAACCAACATCATTCTATTTAGCAAAAATCTCAGTCGAATTTTTTCACAATCAATTGTTTCCCTCAAACCAAGGCAGACCCATAGTTTTATAATGTTTTAACTCTCATTTTTGGAATCGGTGATCCTCCATCTAAGCTAACCACCAACGCTAAAAATGGAGAAGCCATGCAGAGTATTAATTACATAACAAACTTTAATGGATGATCTCATGACACATAGTGTCATGAGATTTGCCTCAAATCACAACTTCCAGTAAATGCATCTCTACATACGGTCTTCTTTGGATAGGAGTCCAGCTTGTATGTTGAAGTGGCATGAAGCTTCACAAGCAAAAAGGGAGGCTGCATCAACATATGATAATCTGCAATAGCATAGTCAAAAAGAGTTGCATCCCAATATTGCATTAGTCCATTAATCATAGTATGCATTCTTTTAATAATCATTCAAAAGATTAAAAAAATTGTAAAATGTATTAAAATATGATCTCTTTACCTTAGAAATATGATTAGGCAGGGCAAAAGGATATAGGCTATAAATGCAGCAAAATAGATAGATGTTTGTCAAAAAGGAGATATAGGATGTTGGTAACTGGTGTAGAACAGGTGAAAAACAAGTCAAAGATATGAAAAAATAGAGGTCATATTCATGGCCCAACATGTAGGTCAAGAGGAAGAGAGTTGGTGGAAAATCGAGATAGTTGTAGGATGATATCTGTGGGTTGTGCATTTTTCTAAGTTGTGAGTGGACAGTGAAATACCACCCTCTTTTGTGGATTACTAGCCTCATCTTGGTGGTGACTGGATGTTGATATTTGGAAAATTCAATCTATGGTTTGGTGGAATTTCCATCCCAAGCATCTAGTTGCACAACCATTGTTAAAATATAAGTGTTTATCTATATTTTGTCTTGTATTTATGAGCTAAATTGTCGTGCATGATATATGTAAATGAGAATGATAAATGTGTTTTTGTAATGAACTATTCACTACATTCATGTGTTTTTTTAACATGTTATAGATGAATCTATTTTATGGTTATAGACAGTAGCTAAATCTATTTTAATTYGTAGCAGAAAGTTACAGGAAATTAGTTAGCAGAAATTTCAAATTTGTGAATTTTTTGCATTGTAATGTCCCTCGGTTGGGCTGGGGGACGTTATAAGGAATGGAAAAAATGGCCTTCAATATGGAAACATTTATTATCTTTGAATATGTATTGATGCTTGGATTGAACATGGAAGTTGTAGTTTTACCTTGCTTTGAATCTAACCACTAGTCGATCTTCTTAGAGATAGATGTGAAAGACAGACCAAAGAATCATATTTTCATATTCGAGGTATTTTGTTTATACCATCTCTCATTTCAGGAGAAAATTGTAATATGGTTGAAGGAAGAAACAATAGACAAGGGAACTCCCAGGCAAAGGTTTCAACGATGGCTCAAGAATCTTAAAATCAGGCTCAAGAAATGGTAAAAAGAAGAACTTGGGGATATTTTGAAATCCAAGAGAGAAAAAGAGGAAACAATATAACAAATTCAACAACATGTGATGATAATCAAGATAATAGAGAGCTTAATTTTGTAATTTCTCAGATCCAACCTGGTTTCAGTCTCAAAAACATTTCATCACAATTTAATGCCCAACCCACATTTCATTTGCTACTGAAATTTAAATGCTATAAACATAAATTTATAACTGAAACACAATGAATATTTTTACAAAATACTGAATGCAAAAATAGGAAATAAACTCAAAAAATTAACACAAGAATTTTTGGGCAATGCCCCTGAAAAAACCCTAAAGGGAAAACCAATAGAGAAAGGGATATTCTTATTATTTCTTGATCTCACAAAAGATGATATTTTACAACAAATTACTCCAGGAATAAATATACAAACTTATCTCTTTAACCATGCCAAGATACACCTCAAAATATGTTCCAAAACTATTCCTCGAGTTCTATACCAAAATTTCATACTATTGTACCACTGCTACAACAATAAATGTTGTATATAATTGCCTCAAAAAGTGTGCACAAGTTATTGTAGGTGACTGTATGGAATTGTACAAAAATTTCCCAGTAGCAAATGCCTCGAAATGTGTGCAAGTAGCTCCCTCAATTTCTATGTGTTTAGACTATTGTATGAACTGTAAAAGTATGATGTACGGTTCAGAAATTTGTATTGTACGGATGCATTAAATGTTGGAATGTGATCTTCATTTTTTCTTTTCCTTTCTCTTCTTAGAAAGTGCATCCACCTTGCTTCAATATATCTCTCACTTATTCAACTCTCTTTAAATGTGTTGAACCTACACAGAATAGATCTATCTAAACAATAATAATCACATTTGCAAAGAGAATTGGAGAAAGAAGAAGGAGAGAAAGAATAAAAAAATTCTCATTAACTGTATTTCGCACTCAAAGAGTGAATAATTTACAATAGATAAAGGATACATGAGTAAATAATGCACCATCGTGGTGTTCTAGAGTGATCTAGACACACACCATTAGTTACAGGAGTGAACTGCCACCTAGTCTAGTCTCTCAGCCAGTTACAGGAGTGAACTGCCACCTAGTTGAGTTAACTAGTCAACTAGTCTTCAGTTAATTGACTGAACAGAGCGTAGTGAGGCATTAACTCAAGAAATCAAGAGTAATGCACCAATATGGTGATGATCCCAAGTCAATTTCTCATTAGCTGGTCAAGATCCCAATGTTGCATGGTGACAAAACCAATGCAATATCTAAACTCAAGTCAACTAATCAAACTGAAGTGTCAACTAAAAGAGAATATTCTCAAGGTGGAATATTCTCCCCTAAAATACAGGAGACTGGATAATGACTAATTATGACTAATAAACCGGGAAAAATATTAAGGAAAATAAATCTTAGGTGTGTCTGAAGTAACTCCAACACCCCCCATGAACATCACTATGGTGAAAATAAAGAATGGGTCCCAGCAACGAGGCCATGTTAGGTACCCAAATACAAAAGATACACCAAAATAAATGAGGAAAGAGGGAAAAACTCATGAGAAACCCCCCCCCTCAAGTTACAATGTATTTAAAAAATAAATAAAAAATGAGAAGGAACAAAAAACAGTTGCTACACAACCTTGTCCTTCACTCCAAGAAGACCTCGCAACTATGCAAGTTTGTGTTCATTGAAGATTTTGTTGAAGATGTAGATGTTTGCAAGGATCCGATGAAGTAAATGAACCATTGATATGTCCACACATATCCACTTTCTCTTCTTGTAATGAATAATCACATTAGCAATCGGTCCGCTTTGATACCATGTAAATGTGTTGAACCTGAACATAATAGATCTAGCTAAACAATAATACATACATTTGCAGAGAGAATTGGAGAAAGAATAAGGAGGGAAAGAATGGAAAAATTCTCATTAATTGTATTACACACTCAAAGAGTGGATAATTTACAATATTTAAAGGATACATGAGTAAATAATGCATCATAGTGGTGTTCTAGAGTGATTTGGACCATGGATGATTTTAGGGGCTAAATTTTTCTCATGGGATAATTTTCCATGGTTTTTCCAAAAACGAGATTCGCTATTTTAAAAATGATTCACCCAAATTCTACTGGATAAAACTATTTTACCTTAAAAATTGCCAAAATTTTATAAAAACTATATAAAATACTTAGAAATTTGAATATCTTTTAAAAAATATCATGAAACATTTACAGTTGACATATGAAGGATTAGTAATATTCGTGAAGTTTTCTACATTTTAAAATAAATTTCCATCCTTAAAACAATCCCTGATCTGGACACACACCAATAGTTATAGGAGTGAACTGCCACCTAGTCTAGTCTCTCAGCCAGTTACGGGAGTGAACTTCCACCTAACTGAGTTAACTAGTCAACTAGTCTTCAGTTAATTGACTCAACAAAGAGTAGTGAGGAGTTAACTCAAGAAACCAAGGGTAATGCGCCAGTTTGGTGATGATGCCAAGGAAAGTGTGCATTAGCTGGTGATGATCTCATTGTTTCATGGTGAAAAAACCAATGTAACATATAAACTCAACTCAACTAGTCAAACTAAAGTGTCAACTGAAAGAGAATATTCTCAAGGTGGAATAGTCTCCCCTAAAATATAGAAGGTTGTATAATGACTAATTATGACTAATAAACAAGGAAAAATATTAGGAAAAATAAATCCTAGGTGTGTGTGAAGTAACTCCAACACTCTCTTTCTCTCTCTTTATTCAATTCTTATGAAGAATGGTGTGTCAGTCCCTACAATCCCTTTTTTGTTCATCTCAATGAAAATGACCTAAACCTAAGATCTAATGGCTGAGATTAAATCCTAGGCCATCTAGATCTATGGTTGTGATATAAAGTTACTTTGTCACAACTTAAGTAACTTAAGTCACCTTTTCATTAAATATACTAAAATATTTACTTTAACATTATATCTCATAAAGTTAATTTTCTAAGGATCACTTTTGGACATTCCCCCACATGCTAGACACCAAGCCTATGTGGGAAACACTTGTTCGAGGTACAAATTTTAACACTCCCTCTTATCAAGGAAGGTGTTTCTCACCACTCCCAACTTATATTTGAAGAAGACAAACTTATCCCTTCCTAAAGACTTCGTGAGAATGTTTGCTACTTGTTCATCTGTGGATATGTATTGAAGCTCAATTTCCCCTCTCTGAACATAGTCTTGGATGAAGTGGTATCTTATCTCAATGTATTTTGAGCTATCATGAAAAACCATATTCTCCAAGATTTTTATGCAACTATGATTGTCATAGTAAATCATTGAAGGCCTCAACCACAGACCAAATAAACCAACCAATAACTTGCAAAGCCATATGGCCTCACAACTGGCCTGACTAGCTGTCATGTACTCTACCTTAGCAGAACATAGTGCCATTGACTTTTTCTTTCGACTGAATCATGACACAATTGTCAAAACCAATCCAAAACAACACCCTGAAGTACTTTTCCTTTCAACAACACATCTGGACCAATATGAGTCTGTGTAACCTATCAAACTGACTCCATATCCTCTCACATATTCCAAACCATAATCCACCATTAATTGTAGATACTTGAACACATGTTTTGTTTCCTCCCAATGCACTCTCCTAGGCTCCACCATAAACTGACTAAGAGTTTTGATTGCAAAATAAATAGCTGACACTATGTTGACCAAATACATCAATGATCCTATCAACTGATGATATGTCGTGGGATCAAACAACTTGGAATCATAAGAAATAAGATTATTCCAATTGGTAATCATGGGTTTCGACATAGGCCTACAATCCTCCATATGATATATCCTCAGAATGTCAACTGCATACTTTCCCTACCTCAAGAAAATGTGTCATGGTTCCTTTTGTTGTAACCTAGGTCTACACCCCTGCCCTTTCCCTCCTTTACCATATACATCCATAAAGTATGATTTTTGTTTTGTGTTTTCTAAGTTTATTCTCCATGATTTAATGACTTAGTGTAAATGGCCCCTATCGGTCTTCACGTACTTTTCATCATTGTCTTACTTTCTTGAAAGGTGATTACATGTTCTAGTTTGAGTTTGAAACATATTTCATCATGTTTACCATTGATTGAGCATGTAGCAGGTCAACCAAGTCCTTTATATGCACATGAAACATCCAAAAGAAAGATGCAACAATCCAGAGAAATAAATTATGGTCTTAAGTTATAAGCAACAAACATATTAAAAAAATTTAAGATTGAGATCCAACAGTCAATTAAGATCAATGAATCTTGTTCATTTGGAGATTCAAAATCACAAGGGGTTTAAAACACAAAGAAATATGTAGTCTTACTCTGGGACTTCGGCATTCGATCTTCCAATCTTGTTAGTTTTTCAATCATAAAAATTACCAAAGTTTCGGAGCCCTGAAGTGTCGAAGCCCTGAATTGACGAAGTGGATCCTCACTGCCATGTCATTTTGTGAGTTCGATCATCCGAGAGATTTTGATCTAGAACAAACATAGAGCCCTGGAGCCTAGAAGTGCCAGAGAACCAGATTATTTTTCAGCTGACATGTCATATGCCACCTTTTAATTGATTTCAGATGACACGTGGCACTCATTTCTGGTACTTTTTCTACATCATCTATGTTATTTCAGGTGACATTTATCACTCATTTTTATGACATGTCATCAATTGTGACAACAAGATGCCACGTCTCTGCAAGATATTGTCCTCTGAAAGATTCTCAAACTCTACATTCAAAATCTCCTGAACGTCGAAGAGCCCAAGTCTTGAAGTCCTGCAATATTTAATGATAAAGATATCTTAATATCGGGTTAATTAGCAATAAGTGTTGGTTAATGACTTCGTGAGTTCATTCATTCGGGAGATATGTATACTCTACATTCAAAATCTCCCAAACGTCGAATTTCCTTAGTGGCTTATCTTCATTAATTACATCTTTTAAAGTTTTTAAACGATTCCAAATGAAGGGAACATTGAGCCCGTCTACTACATCATATTTCTCATCTAGAAACAACTCAAATTCAAAGGAACCTAAGACAGTTCATGGGTATGACGTGAGGACGAGGAGAAGAAAAACACTAGTAGAACACAACCAATCCATCACAAAGAAAGACAAGAAGGAAAGGTTGGTTATGGTCAATAAAAAGAATCTTGATGATAGTCAATATGTACAAAACTGAAGCTTCATATCTGGAACCTACAACACCAGAACCAGGAATTGGAGAAATTATGCTCCAAACTCTAAAAGAAATATCTAAGATTCCAGAAAAAGCACCAGAAGACTTGTTTCTTCCCCCAGGAGATAAGTTGAAGAACAATGTTGCCAACACATAGAGTTATCTCCTAGTGGACTCCAACAACACGCATGGATACCAGTGTTCGATACAGAACTCAGTTATGTCACTCCTAGTCAGTTTTTGTCAAATCTCAGTTTACTCTAGCATATGCATCAGTCTAGTTTGTTGTGAAGTTGTAGTTCTTAGCTTTTTAACTACAAGACTCTTTTAGATTAAGACATAATAAGTGGTTTTTTTTTTTTACATGAGCCACTTCTTTTGATTAATTCAAGTTCAAAGTATACATTACGATAATCCAGAAGTATTTTAGTTAAATTAATAATTTGTTTTCCAACTGATAGTGTAGAGTGAAGCCTCAGTCCCAGATGGACAAGAGCCTTGACAACTTTGATAAATATGCAACTTTTGTATGTTTTGAGGGTTTTGTTTTTGGGAAAATAAGATCAATACATTAGATGGTTGAACATGTTTTATGCATGGATTAAAGCTCTCTACCTGGTGAATATACTTTTGATGACTTTGTTTTTGTCCAAATCTTCATGTGTTTTTTATCTTATCTTGAATGTAGTTTTTGATCTATGTGAAGTACATTTCATTTCCTTCAGCTATTGTATAACTTATATTTACTAATATCCAACCTGCAAAACAACTAATGCTTTGGTGAATTTTTTTTTTATTGCAACCTGCGGGAGAAATTGTGTTTTTTATACATGTTTAATGTCTTGAGATGATATTTTAAGTATTAAACTTCTTACAACATATTATTCATTGAGTGGTTTGTTGTTTCCCTTTTTTTTTTACCTCTATTATTTCACTTGTCAGTCATTTGTGTGCCACTAGCCAAGGAGGAACCTCATCCATATCATTTTTTCAACCCCACCAGGCTCTTGTCTTGGTAAAACCAACCCTCTAATTGACCAACAAAATAAAAAACCAACCATTCTAAACTTGAGGTGGCCTTGCTCTATCCTTTAGCAGTCAGATGCAGACTTTAGGACCAACACCTGCTAAACCTCCAACCCAAAGAAATAATCCATCAACCCAATATATTTCATCTCAAACTCTAAAGATTTTTTTTTATTACAACCAACTATGAGTTTCTCTTCCCCTATAATGAAAATATCATCAACATATAACACAAGAATAAGAGGATCCTCACCAACAACAATGTAAAAAAGGTTAGTATATTCCTCACTCTTATGAAACCCATCTACAACAAGTCGGTATCAATCCTTAAATACCATGATCTGGGAGCTTTCTTTAGACCATATAACACCTTTTTCAACTTGCACACATAAGACTCTTTCTCATGTACCTGAAATCCCAATGGCTACTCAATGTACACTTCCTCTTGTATGAGACCATTTAGAAATACAATATTCACATCTATTTGGTGGATATTCCAACCTATGTTTGCTTCAATATTGATCACTTCTATGATCAAAGTATATCTATCAACTAGACTGAAGGTATTTTCATAATCGACTCCTTGTACCTGTGAGAACCCTCTACCCACAAATCGAGCCTTGTACTTCTCAATGCTGCCATCTGTGACATGTTTGATATTGTAGAGAAACCTAGAAGTCACCACTGACTTCTTGTCATCTCTTGAAACAACCTCTGACACATCATCCTTCATGATTTAATTGTACCCTTCCACCATGACAACCTTCATGACCTACTTCCCTACTGCCTCCTCAAAAGTGGAATGCTCAGACTCACTTATGTTGCTCTCTATAACTAAATAGCTACAAAACCTCTCTCGCACCTTTCTCTATCTAACAACCCTCTTGGGATTCCCCACATATTCCTGAGCTTCCTTCAAGGTCTCTTGAAGCCATTATGGCTTGCTCTTCCATGAAGTGATCTCTTGTAGAGGGGACTCCTCCTCCTCATCCCTATCACCTGAAGATTGTGTACTTGAATAAGATGTACTTGTGGTCATATCTGAGCCAATAACCTGGGGACCTATAACCTGTGACCCCGTGATCCAAAAAATCCTTTGATACTGATAATTTTAAATACAAATAAACATCTACATGATCTTCAAAATAAAATGATCTTTTGATTGTTTTGCAAATTACTCTTGAATAACTTATCTAACCAAATCCAATTTAATGATAAATGACTTGCAAATAATAAAACTTGAAATGAACAACAATAATATAATCACATACACAAGTTGGAAAAATAGAGTTCACCCAATTTGGGCTACCTCTCTGGGTTAGCTTCCAATAGATTAATGCTCAAATGCTTGTGTTTTACAATGACCTTTTTTTACATGTTTCTCAAATGAAGAAATGGAGTGCACTGTTGGATTCCTGATGAAAAATAGTGCAAAATTGATATTAAATTCTCGAAATTTTCTAAAGGTACCATTTCACATTCTTTACAGTGTAGCCTCAGATGCCTTGTACCCTCGACACACATCACGAGACTAAAATCTGCATAAAAAATTGTGTGTCTATTGCCTTGGGTTGAATACCATTAAATAGGGTGTGCCCCTCAACCAAATTACAAAAATCATGGCAGGAATCTAAATATAACTTGATTGGTTTCATAACCAAATTTGCATCATAGGAGAATTGGTGAAAAATCAGTATTACATATACTAGGTCGGGGGTTCGAGCCCTATCGACCATAATATATAATTGTTTTGTTTTTACAACCGATGGATATATGGCATATGGTTTGAAACCATATGTTATAATTAAGATATAACATTACCAACCTCTTTGTGAATATAGCTATGGTTATGTGTATTGCAACGAACCAAGGGATAAGGGTCAAGGGATTAGGGCCTTGGCCCTTTAGCCACCCAAATGAACATTAATGTAAATTTAAATATATTAATTTCCATATATCTATTAAGACTCATTGTGTGGAACATTGGTAAGGTGCTTGTGTGAGGTTATGAAAGTTGCGGGTTCGACCCCCGTCGACTGCATACCAAATTTTAATATACATTAGCTATTATAGGCCAATGGGAGGTTTCCACATGAAAACCTCTCATTGGTCATCCCTTTCCACATGTCTTAATATGACTCGTCCACTTGGATGTACGAAGTTTCCTAGTCAACTACCAATGAACCCTACCATGTCACTTGTATGGTACCATGTGTCACTTTGTTGATGTCACCTTGTACCATGCTAACGTCAACATTTGACCTTTGAAATTTGACTTTTTTCCCAATTACTTTAACTATGAATAATCATAGCTTTAGCATGCAAACTCCATTTGAGGAAAAAATTTCACCGTTGGAAATTTATCGTCGAGCTCTACATAATGATGGAATTCTCATGAAGATTTGAATCAATTGAATTTTGAGCATTTATGGACCATTTTGAACTTTGTGGATGTTTCAGATCTTCCTAGATCTCTGTGAGAATTCCCAGACCGTCCTCAATCATTCTTCCCCATTGGAAGACTTTTGGACCACCAAAATTTTTGATTAATCAGTAACTAAGTGAGGGTTGAGTTCCCTCACCATTATGAAATCCATCCAACTCAAAGATATTTCATATCACCTCGTTGTAAAGTTATGATCCTTCTGTCAAGGATGAAATCTTCATGTAGCTCGTCCAAATGTTTTGGATAAAAATCATCAAATGGTAGAACCTAAATACTTTCATCTTCATCCATAATCATAAGAGGCTCACAAATATTCAACCACTGAATACATTTGCATGTAGTTTGGTAGATCTAAACGAAAGGCATTAGTACCAATATTTTCCAAGATATTGAATGGACCATATGAGATTTTTCTTAACTTTTTACCTTCACCTTTCATTCTATCTTTGTTGATATG
>JZKD02S1667294.1:599686-612458 GCA_000966675.3 Picea glauca
GGGATTTGGTCCTATTACAATAACTGACATGATCAATCCACAATGGGGATTGATCCTATGAATAATATATCAATAATAATAAGAATACTCTTTGTAGTTACATTATTTCAACACTTAGGAGTGTGTGTTCATTACTTCTAATTCAATCTTTTTGGGGGAGAGAATGACAACTCTAGTGTACATGTATGGTATGTTTGTTGCGTCGTATTTAGGTTTGTGATTACAAAAGTAGTGGTTTGGTTTGAAAATACATAAAAACCTTCATTTTTATGAATGCCTCTCTATATCTTTGTTTTTATGTTATTCTTTATAGGCTACACAAATACCCTAGTAGGATATATATATATATATATATACCCACAAACAAGGAGGTATTATACACAGATTTGGTGTTTGGCTTCGCTCTGAGCTTAAAATTAAATTATTACATACACGTCAACTCTATGTTGACACAAAATGAATTACACATCTTCCTCATAATAAAATGTAGAAAGCTCCTCTCATCAAGATAAGTTAGGAATATAATAAATGTACAATAGATATGATTAAAAAAATTATATTTCATAAAATATATTATCTTCCAATATTTGATAGATCTAAAATTAAAATAAATCTAAATTAATTAATACATATTACATGTCTAAATAATATATAAAAATTATGATCTAATTCTTAATATTTAAAATATTAATTAATTCCAATAAAATTCAATAACTTTATTAAATTTGAGATATTAATTTAATATCTTCCAATTTTATTTAATAAATTGATATTTTATTAACCCACATTTTTCTAATAAATTGATATTTTTAATATTTAAAATATTAATTAATTCCAATAAAATTCAATAATTATTAAATTTAAGATATTAATTTAATATCTTCCAATTATATTTAATAAATTGATATTTTATTAATCCTTCGTGAACATTTTTCCAATAAATTGATATTTCATTAACCCTTCGTGAACAGTTTTCCACTAGCATAACGAACCCCCAAAAAAACTCACTATAATTTATATTATTTAATAACAAATTGTATATAATATTATTTTGATTTATTTATTTATTAAATTATTTAATAATAATTTCTATATAATCTCATTTTGACTTTGATTTGTAAATTATTCAATAACAATTTGTAAATAAACTTAATGTATATAACAATTTGTATACAAAATTTTAGTTTGGATCTATTCTTGTTTCTTAGATTTCCTGTATGAATTTTTAGGTTTCATTTGTAAGATTTAGTAGAGAACTTCTTCAATCAAATCCTATGATAAGCCTATACTCTTTAGGTATTGGGTGTTTTTTAGGTCATCGTCCGACCCCCACCACATTACTTCTTTATATGGGTCTTTTTGGATAACACCTTTATATTTTTTTGGTGAAAACATGTTGATGGTTAGAAATGACCATGATAAACATTCGAGTTAGGGCTCCAATTCGACCATTTTCCATTTGGGATGATGATTCTGACTGGTTATAATGGGTCTAGTTACCCATTTAAAGATTTTTCTCCAATAAATGGAGACTTCACTTGAAGCTTTGCTAAATCCTAATTTAAAAAAAGAAAATAATTAATCTATCTCTATTCTAAGCCTAAACTATCATAACCGATATATAAAAATAATTCATGATGTCTCAGTTAAGCATGAGATAAAAGTTCATAAAGAATAATAATAAAAGTAAGCTATTGAGATAAAAGTAAGCTATTAAGATAAAAATAATTCATGAAAAATAACAAAAAGTTCAGCATGAGATAAAAGCAATCTATTAAGCTATAGAAGTAGTTCTTATAACCTAATAATGATTAAAACAAATACACACCAATCTTAACTTAGTAAATAGTTATTAAGGAAATATTAGATATGTATACTCACTCTCAGTATGGAAGATTTAAAGATATTGAACATGAGATAATAAAGATGTCTAACTAAGGAAACAATTCACATAGAAAGATAATGATTAAAATAAAGTTATATAGATAATAAATCTAGTAAATAATTACTAAGAAACTACATATACACATACTCATATCCAAAGGCTTATTGACAAATTCAAACTAATCATGAAAGACAACTTATCAATGATTTTAAATAAACATGAATTCTCATAACCGACAACAATGCATAGTATACAAACTCATACTCATTAAGAATATATTTCTTCAAATAAAAGTCTTTTATTAAACTCAAAACATGATAATAATATCAAATTATAAATACAAACAAAATACTTAAGAGTCTTCTATCAATTTAAAAAACTTGATAATAGTGCACCAATTCTATAGGTGATTTCAATCCTAAAATACAAACGATTTCAAGAAAGAGATTGTGATAGCACAAGTCTCTCATTGCCTAAGACCAGCCTTTTGCCATCTATTCTTTCATCCTCCAACCTACCCCCAAAATGTGTATCCATGCTACTTTTATAGGTGTATAAGTTTGTTTTCCTTTTCCATAAGCTTAGGCTCCAATCTCTCCATCATAACCTACAAGTAGCAATTAAAAGGATAGAGGCATCAAAAAATCAAACTTACATGCTATAGGTCATACACCATTGTATAGAACATCAATGATAATTCGCATTCTCTACAATTTCCCTCACAATTGGGTAGTCATGATGTGGTGAGAATAAATAAACTCAAATTGTAAAAACCTTCTTTTGTAGAAGATGAGATATAGATATTTCACATAGATAACACCCTATATTATTATCCTCCTTTTATAAAATGCACACTTCTAAGTGTATGCATCCAATCCACTTGTCCACAACAACATTGTTCTTATCTCATGGGATACAAAGGATAGATCCCAACTCAATAAAATGGTTCTCAAAATATGTTTCCAAAGCCACATTCCCATAGCTCATTGAGAAAATGGGGACACTTTTAGTTAAACAAGGAGGAATTGATGTCAAACATGAGGGTGCACTCACCAAGATGGATGCCTCCATATAAGCACACCTCCCTTAAGGGCTATTTTCCTATTTTCAAGAGGCATGTAGTGACAGTTAGTTTCTCTTTCAACCTTTGAGCTACTTTCATAGGCATTATTTGTTTTGTCTTTCCACCCCCGTGATGCCTTCATTTTGTTTATTATTTCTTTCAACTCACAGTTATATTGAGTGGAGCCATTGTAAAAATCTAAAAAGGTATTTGGCTAGAGAAAAATAAAGTTAACCATATGTTTGGATCTATTCTTGTTTCTTGGATTTCTTATCTAAATTATTGGATTTCATTTGTAATATCTAGTAGAGAACTTTATCAAATCCCCATATCACAAGAAGCCTTAGATAATTCCCATGGGAAAATATAAGGAAATTGACTTTGTGATTTAAAATTACCCTTATTGATAGAATTTACCACATCCTCTTATTTCTCTAAACCCCTACTAGTATACCAATTTATAATTCTTGATATTCCAGTGTAAAAATTTGACCATTTTATTCTGAAAATTGTGTCAATAATTAAACAGTATCACTGTGATGTAACAACTAGGAGACTATAGAAATAAACTTTCATGTCTCACTTACATGCAATTATGATGTCTTGGCATGCATTTTATAGAGTTGTTCCAACTTGTTGGAAATAGGTTATGTACTAGATTTTTACTTTTGAGCCATTAATGGAGTTTATAATCCATGTAGTTGCAAACTAAGCATAAAATGTGATGTGACTTATAGGACTGCAAATCTTCCTCTAGAACCCTTCATTTTTAATGTATATAATGTTCAAGGCATGAATTTTGAAGGTGGAATAAGATTCATGGAAAGTTCTTAATAGATATATGTTTGTTGAATTTCATATTTTCTATAATTTTGTAGAATCTCAAGAAATGACAAATTGAATGGAAGGTTTTTTTTTTTTTTTGTAAGTTTAAAATATAGATGTTAAGTTTTTTTTTTTTCAACATAGAAAATGTAACAACATAACCATGTATATGTTTGTAGTAGAAAATGGTTCRCAAATTTCATTGTCCCCATTTTCTAATGTGAATGCAAAAGTTAGGAGGTAAGAAAGTGTTCAAGGAAACTCTAATTCATGATTTATCATAGAAAAATAGATTACAACTAGAATGAATGGTGAAGTATAAACATTTATAGTTTTTAAGACTTATGTCATTCTATGAAGGCATCCATTTTTTAATCAAATTTTCCAACCAATCAAGATAGAGTGAAATACAAACACTATTTATAATACAACATTAATATGTTAGGACATAAATATTTAAATGCAACCAATAAAATACTCATAAACATTAAAAGACATAATTCACCATAATTGTTACACCAAAAAATATATACATATATTAATCCTTGGTAAACTTTTACAAACTCCAAATGGAGTCCATGAATTCTTATCCCTAATCAACAACAACCAACCATGGTAGGGATTCCATTGGTCTAAATCCCATTAAATTTGTACTTGCACACAAGCATATAGGTTATTATACAAATAATAAAATCTAAATTATCTAATTTGTTCAACTACAACTTATTCATAATTAAACTAATCTCAACTAAAATCAATAGGGGTTAATCATAATAATTAACTATAATCAACCATAACTATGTGTATTAAAATTAACCATAAAAAGCAATAACTATGATTAATTCTAATTAGTATAATTTTTTCCATTTTGCTATTATGAATACTTTATGATGATGGCAACCTTTTTTTTCATTAAGATCCTTTTTTTACCTTTCTTTTTGTCCATTGATATCCACTTTTATTTATAAAAGTTTAAAAAATAAAAATTATTTATAAAAGTTTAGTAAATAAAAATTAACTTCTTGTTTTATTATATTAATAATGGGAAATACCATTATCTAATTTATTTTGATTTTCATGAATTGAGATTATAAATATCAATAATGAAAATGAAATATTATATAAATGTTGGAAAATGAAATTTAATTTTCATTCAATCTATATACTTTTTGAAAAAAAATACTTTTTATTTTATTTAAATTTTATTAAAATTAGCAATAAAAAAAATTCAATTTTCTTTTAATTTTAAATTTTATAATCATTTTTGAATGTTTTAATTATTATTAGATACTCTTCAATATTAATTTAGATTTGGTTTACCCCACTTCAACTATGGTTTGGTAGAGACATTGTTTATATAAGATATATTTTTTTAAAGGTGTGGTTTAAATGTTTTAGGTTTTGGTAATTTTTGTGGCTATATAAATTTGGTTAAATCTTAATTTTATGTTGTTTAAATTGTAGTTTTAAATGTATAAATGACTTCAGCTTGATAAAAAATCAATGTTATTGCATAGTAAAAGTTGGTTTTTTTACCAACATTTACTGCATAGCAAAAATTGATTTTTTTAATGTTTTTTACCAACATTTACTGCACAGTATTGATGTACTGGCTTGACCGTGACTTTAAAAATAAATTATTATTATTATTATTATTTAATATTTTCTCGATATATAAAATTAAATATATAATAATAATAAATAATTTCAACATTGAATACTGCTCAACAAATTGATTATTATTTACATAAAATTGCATCTTCCAACATTAATTGAAAGCATTCCTATATAACGAGCAGACCTCGACAACGAGCATGATATAATTTATTTCTTCAAAAGGGCAGATTTTGACAACGAAAACTATATATAAGACATAACCACACCGGGCCATCTGCCATCCCACATGGAGCATATGGGATGATGTAATCAACGGAATCTAATACCAAATCAGGAGTTTGTCCCACATGGAACATAAGTGACTATGTAATCAAGGGAATCTAATACCTAATACCAAATCAGGAGTTTGTCCTTTTTTTATACACGTGATCAAAATAACCACCGCTTCTCAATTTTTTATTAAATATTGCGAAATGCTTTCCTATAATGCGTCTACCCCTATCGAAAGAGAGATGCCTTGTTACGCCCGTGTCTTGAAATGATCTATAACATAGTAGCTATTTTTAATGTGATTGATATGATGGAAGCACTACTTAAATAAATTATTTTAAATAAAGTATTGTTTTTTTAATTATTTAAAATGTTAATTTGATGAACAATCAAATAGATAAGTTGTAATCTTAATATAAAGTAACAAAACTAATAATAAGTATATTTTTCTTTGCGGGAATTTATATGTCTAAGTTAAAGAGATTCACATTGGCTTCACACTATTCATTATGAGTACATTTCATTTTGGTGTCGAAAATGCCATGAACATGGCCATTTTTTTCAAGATTTCCCTTTAAATGCACCACTAACTCCTACTAGGGCGTCTGTATGTAGAGAGTGTTGAGAAGGTACAAATAAAATAAACCTTAGCTAAAATACCACCACACAAAACAAAAGGAATCAAGATGCACAATAATTTCGAGATCTTATCTAGGGACTCTGAGGGAGACAAGGAAAAAGATAAGATTCAGACTCCAAACATAGAACACCATAAGGCAATTGAAGGCCCCAATTTGGACCCAAAGGAATACCTAAAAGAAGGAAAGATATGAAGAAACGAGATGAAGAAATGCTACCTCACGAAGCAGAAATAGGAGACTTAGAAGACAAAGAGGACATGGAACTTGGGAAGCTAGACCTACAAGGCATATTAGATACGTGGGAGTAGAGAGATGTCAACTCCATCCTAGAAAAGAAGCTCCAACTCTTGCAAATTGCACTGCTCAAGAGAAAAGAAAAACAGAGCACTTCAATCATAGGTAAGAACCCGACCTCCTCATATTTGGGAGTAAAAACCACCAATCTCAAAGAGATCTCCAAAATTTCAAGGGAGAAAAAAAAGCGAGGAAGGCAAAGAAACAAACAATTACTACAAGAACCAGGAGAAATGTTGGTGAATCTAGGGAGAATTCCTCTCATGAAAAATAAGTTCCAACCCACCCCCTCCATTTCTTAATGAATATTATTTCATGGAATATAAGGGGCCTAAATGGAAAAAACAAACACACACTTCCCAGAAATAAAATCCTTAGAGAACAACCTTCCATTCATATGATTTAGGAAACTAAATGCTCTGGTGAATTGATTTTCAAGATAGCCTCCTCATGTTGGCGAGGCTTTCAATCAATAGCCATCAATTTTAGAGGTGTGGTAATAGTTTTGGAAATAGTGTGGAACCCAATAGAAATAATGGTCATTGATTTATTCTCCATAGCGAGAACACTTTCAACTAAAGTCCAACTGATAAGAACAATTGAATCAAGGTTTATTACAAATGTTTATGGCCCTCAACCAATGGAGGAAAATAATCTCTTCCTTTATAATTTGCAAGCCATGAAAATTATTATTGGAGCAATCGACTATAGAAGGGGACTTCAAAATTATCACCTCTCTCGCTGAGAAAAGAGGAGAGATCATAAGTTTAGAATATGATTATGAGCAATTCAAATAAACAACCCAAATGATGAATATGGTGCACTTGGAAACTACTAATGGGATGAACACATGGAACAAGTGTTAAGGAGGAATGAAACAAGTGGCCTCCAATATGGACAAATTTCTTCTCTTTGGATCCCTCTTGATGCTTGGATTGAACATGGAAGCTACAATTCTCCCTTGCTTCGAATTTGACCACTGGTCGGTCTACTTAGAGATATACATGAAAGATAGTCCAAAAAATCATTCCTTCATATTCGATGTCTTCTAGATAGATCATCCCTCATTTTAAGATAACATTATAAGATGGTGGAAGGAAGTAACAATAGACAAGGGCACTTCGATGTAAAGGTTTCAAAAGTGGCTCGAAAATCTTAAAATCTGGCACAAGAAATGGAAAAAGGAAGAATTTGGGGATATTTTGAAAGCCAAGAGAGAAATAGAGGACAAAATAAAACAAATTCAACAACATATGATACTCATCAAGAGAAAAGAGAGATTAATTGAAGAATAAATGGAGCTTCAAAATCAATTGGATATTAGAAACAAGTAAGAGGAATTATTATGGAGACAAAATCCATAGTTCAATGGCTAAAAGAAAGATAAAGGAACTCAAAATTATTTTGTAGGGAAATGATACACCATCTTCAACACAATATAATCTCATCACTAAAGGAAAGTGTAGGAAACAAACTCATTAAGCATAAAGACATAGAAAATAAACTAGTTAACTATTACAAAACTTTGTTAGCAAAGCCCCAAGCAAATCAACATGAAGCCATTTAGAAAATCACTCAACATATACCTTGGCTGGTCACTTCCGAGACTAACAATGACCTCTTAATAAATATCTCCATGGAAGAAGTAGAGAAAGAAATCATATACATGTTGGTGGGTAAGTCTCCATGACTATATGGTTTCACCATTAATTTCTTCCGACATGTTGCTCAATCATCAAATAAGAAGTTTCGAAACTAGTGGAAAATCTAGACAATCTTTAAATTTTCTCCCATCCTTTAACTCGACCTTCTTTGCATTAATTCCCAAAGATGATAAAGTTGAAGACCCAAGAAAATTTCAACGTATTTCCTTGTGCAAGGTTATGTATATAATCATCACCAAGGTGATCTCTAACTCTCTAAATCCCCTCTTGCCCGAACTAATCTCTCCACAACAATTAGGATATGTAGAGAAAGGAATATTTTAGATGAAATCATTCTCACTCATGAAATGATTTAGTCATTACAAATTAAAAAAAAGTAGGTATGCTCGTAAAACTTGACATGCCATAGGCCTAAATTAAGTTGGAAATACATTAGGCACGTCCTCTTGTCTTTTGGTTTTTCTAACCAGTGGACAAATTTGATAATGTCCCTCATGTATTGGGCATTCTTCTCCATTTTAATCAATGGTTCTCTTTCAACCACCTTCTCCCCCTCCAAAGGTATCCGTTAGGGGGGCCCACTCTCCCTATTCCTCTTTATCTTATTAGAGGAAGGCCTAGGAAAACATATAAAGGCAATGATTGTTGAAAATAAGATCAACGGTTTGAGGCTACATGGGGAAGATTGTGTTTCTTCATATCAACAATTTGTAGATGACACCATACTAATGGGTATTCCCATATCTTGGGAAGGAAATGCTATCAAACAAGATCTATCATATTTCATGGATTCTATTGTCACCTTGATCAAACAAGGTAAGTTTCAAATTTTCCTTTTTAATACTCTTTCTTTTCAAGTCAATATTTCAAGAATTCGTCAATTCTAGAGAATATCCCTTCTATTCAATTACATAGGATCCCTTTTGTTGACAATGCTTTGCATAATGCCTCTTGGGAATACCATCTCTCAAGAATAGAAACTAAATTCTCAGATTAGGCTTTGTGTTCTCTCAATATGGCAACCTAATTGATTATTTTCATGTTTTTCCTTGAAACAATGCCTCTTTATTTGTTTTCTCCACTATCTTCCCCTAAACATATTCTAAAATTTTTTAAAAATATATAATTATCCTTCCTATGGGGAGGTGCATAGAAGAATAGAAAATAGCAGGAGGACTAGTATTAGGACTAAGAGACTCTGAAACCCTTAGATTAGTCCTTGGAGCCAAAATATGGTGGCTATGGCTACATAATGGCAATGAAATTTGGGGAATACTTTGGAAAGGAAAATATGGAGAAGGATTAGTAGAGAAATATTTAATCAGATTGAATGGAAGTGGTAGAGGCTCTCTAATTTGGAATATGACATGTAAAAATAGGCACCTTGTCCAAGATCATTTCTTTTGGGAAATAAGGGATGGGAAGATTGCTTTATTCTGGTATGATTCTTAACATTATCTACCCAAATGGAAGGACCAAACATAATTATAGGGTTTAAGGGTGTATATGCTCAATATTGAAAAAACTTCACTCTCTCATTACTAGAACCCTTTAAACTCAGACCAAAAAATGGTCAACCTGGCTCCCTAAATAATAATGACCCCCACTCGTAGAGAATCTATACTAGGATGGATTTTGGAAGAAATTGTTTAATCGAAAACTAAAACATAACAAGGGCCCAGACAAACTCAGATGGGGCTATCAACTGGGGGGTGGTATCGTCATCAAGGAACTTTATAAGTTGATATTAGTTCATGTTGATCTCCCTAAACAAGAGATATGGAAGAAAATATGGAAGAAAAAACTCTGGAAAAATATCTCTACTTTTCTATGGTTGTTGGTGAGAGATAAAATATTAACATGGGGTAATATTGTGTAGAGGGGATTTCATGTACCATCCTACTGTCACATGTGTCATGTAAATGAAGAGGTATCAATATATATTCGCAATACATGTTCATTTACATCCTCACTTTGGGACAAATGAGCCATTATCTTTAGACAACTAGACAAAAATAAAACAACGTATGAGATACCATTGAAAATTGGAGACAATTATCTATATTGGATAATTATATTATTTTTCATCTATCTCAATGATTTGTGGGTGAAAAAAATGGAGGAGTCAACTTATAGAGCCATTTTAGCAACTAGTCTGAATTTGGAAATTTGGGTTCAAAATACGATCTAAAATATTTCAGAGCCATTTTTAGGCATAAAACAACACCTTTTAATGGTTCAAAACTTACTATGGATCCATTTCCCATATTCTACACACCAATACCTTTGCAATGGTGCAAGAATCGCCTCAATCAGAGTTCGTATGTGAAAGTTATACCTCCCACAAGTTGACCTATCGTATTGATCACCATGGTGCAAGATGATGCCAAGTCAGCCTCCATTACTTAAACATGTGGGGCTAGCCACATAGTGAATTTTATAACAACATTCTATAATTTCCAAAACCTTATCACAATAGAGGGTTGAGGAATTCAAAACCCTACACCTAGATGGCTATCAGGATATGTTAAATATTGAGTTGCTAGGAGGAGAGGTGGTTCCATTCTATGTTATTGTATTTTGTTCCATATAAGAGTAGAACACCTAGGAGTGAGAAAATTAGAGAGAATAACATATGGGTTTAATGTTTTGTAGCATCCTAATAGGCCACATGTATCAAGTAACTTGATAGAGACTGCCTTCTCCTTTCTACTTGCATTATTTTTGTAACGTCCCCCAGCCCAACCGAGGCACATTACAGTGCATAATACTCTTAAAAATGAAATTTACATCCAAATAATTTAATTCATTTACAATTAATTGATTTCCTGTAACTTACAACTACGAATTAAAACAAAATTAGCTATTGTATACAACTATAAAATAGATGCTTCTACCACATGTTAATAATCAACATGGAATGTAGCTAAAAAACTCATTATAGAAGCATATAAATCACTTCCAAATACACATATTCCATGCATAGCAATTAAAGACATAATTTAACACAACAACACGATAAAACACTTATCTTTTCACAATAGTTGTGCAACCAACTTCTTGGGACAGACGTTCCACCAAACCATAGAATGATTGTTCCAAATCTCAATAGCCAGTCATCCCCGAGTTGAGGCTAGAAATCCACAAAAGAGGGTGATCTCTCAAATTCCACTCAAAAATCATAAAACTCTCAACCTAATTGATATTCTCCTGCAGCTATCCCGATTTTCCATAATCTCTCTTCCTCTTGACCTGTCCAACCCAAGGAATGTACCCCTTCACTAATCTCAGTCCCTCGAGTGTCCCAATCATTTATCAGGGTCTCTCTAGCACATACAACTAGGAATATGTCAGCTAGGAACTCAAGGGAAATTGCTTCTAGGAAAACTATCCACAAACCAACAACTACCACTTGTTCCTTTAGTGCAACTCACACAGGATTTCACTCTTAAGGCCTGACAACCTGGCTCTTCAATTTTTAAGCTCCAATTCACTCCATCTTTCTCTAGAATTCTCCCTCTATGGTTGCATCAGCTTCAACCTCAATTTCTTTCTCTCCCTTGGCTCTCATGCACAAACTTGACTAACTAAAAAACTGATGTGCCAACCCATGCAAATTTCCTCTCTTTGGATTTCCCTTTTTGACTCACACTCTTCCCCAAGCTGATTGTACCCAACCCCCACATTCCCAATAACTTTGATATGTAACCACTCACACCCACCCTCTTACATGTATTCAATGATTGGCTTTGGAAACACTCAATCATAAATATGAAGGTTCATATACAAATATAAATTTTAGGAAAATGGGTTAAATTAATATACATGGTTAATTTCCCCCTTGGACCCCTATTTTTTATTATCCTATACACTCCTCTCTCTTGTGGATTAATTCAACCCCCATCTATTGTCCATGTCCCCTTAGCAGCTGACTCACATTTTATTAACAAAATAAGGAAATACAATTCACATATTACATCGCTTTGGTCATAACCACACATTATATTTTCATAAGCATTAATAAAACTAGGGATTATAGTGGGGATGTTACATTCCCCCTCCCCTACAATTGTGCATCATCCTCAGTGCACTCTATTCCAATTCACACACACACACACACATGCAAATTTACATCACAATAAATACAATTCTGCAATTTAACAACTTTAATAGCATCTCCAATCATCACTCGCATGTTCCTCTCAACTCGTCGACCCAAGGAATGCACCATTCATTTATCAGGGATAACCCAAGGGATGTATCATATGTTAGACCTCCAAGAAACTCTTTAGGGTTGTAGGCTAAATATGCTTGGTAACATAAGAAATGTGATAATTAGTTGTATCTGGATCAATGGGATAATTCAAGGGCTAATGTGAAGAACAACTTATCATGCAGTAGAATGAGCCAGTGCTTTTAGAAATCAATAATCAGATAAAGTAATTGGAATAGGGTATGAAGAACACTAATCTAGATAACCAAGTACATTAACATGCAGGGTCATACAAGATAG
>JZKD02S1667294.1:613358-624174 GCA_000966675.3 Picea glauca
CTTGAATTTATGAATGCCATGTGAACATCAAACAGTTAGGCGAAACAATCACTCATGGATTTCTGTGTATGCGAGAATATGACTCGAAATTACAAGTGGGGGTCTCACAAGTACTACAGAGCATCAAACCTTGATCAGAAGTAATAATACCACCTTAAATCACCGATTCATTTGATTTTTGGTGGTTATCATTTCATTATTGCGACAGTTAACCTCTAGCTCGTGTGAAAACACCGGCTTTGATTTTTCCACGTTGACACGTTTTCGGTGGTTAATCGATCTTTATTTTTCCCTTTTAACCACTGAAAGCCAAGGCTTTCGATGGTTAATGAACTCTTCACAGGTTCACCTAAACCATCGAAACCTGTAACTCTCCCTTTTGCTTAAGAAAATAAATTTCGATGTTTATTTCAAGTTTATTTACAAACAATAGACTCTTTAACAAGCCTATAAAAATTTAGAAATAATTTTTTGAACATCTCCCTATCACCTAAAATTGACCATTTTGACTGTGCTAGTTTAGGAGATAACACCATCCATTTATCAAGTCTAACCCAAGGGATGTACCATATGTTTATCAATTCTAACCCAAGGAATGATCCATTCTTTTATCAAAGTCCCCAACGCAGTTGGCCAAGACTCTGAGATGTGGTTTCAGAATTTTAGCTACTCAAAATGGAGTCTTGCATTATGTTTTCTTCAAAACTATTAAAAATTTGTGAGTATTCTTCCCTCATTTTTTCTTCATGCTTCCACGTATCATCTTCAGGATTTTAGTGGGTCCATTGAACCTTTATCATCCCTATGACTTTGTTCCCAATAACTTTGACTTTTTGGTCCAGGATGCGTACTAGCTCCACCCGAAAATTCCCTTCATGCTCCACCTAGATCACATTCCAATCAATTATGTGGTTAGGATCATGTACATATTTCTTTAACAATGATACATGAAATACATTATGTGCTCTCATGTATGCATACAAAGATAACATGTATGCAAATAGCCCTATCTTTTCTAATATTTCAAAAGGCCCACAATATCTCGTTGCCAACTTCGAGAAACTTCCTAATCTTAGAGAACTTCTCTTTGCATTCACTTTCAAAAACACATGTTCTCCCACTTTAAAATATATGAAAACTTTTTTCATATATGCATAACTTTTCTGCCTATCTGAAGCCTTTAAATTATGCTTTATCTTTTCCATCTGCTCTTCCATTTACTTTAACAATCTTGGTCCAACAATTGCTCTATCTATTGGATTATCCGAACTCACTGGTGTGTTACATTTTCTTCCATACAATGCTTCAAATTGAGTCATATTCAATGAGGCCTGATACCCATTTTTGTAAGAAAATTCAACTAAATGAATATAATCTTCCCACTTTGATGGCTGATACATCACATACATTCTAAGCATGTCCCCAATTATCCTGTTAGTCCTTTCTATTTTCCCATATGACTTTGGATGATATGTTGTACTAAGATTTAAATTTGTTCCAAATCCCTTGAACAAACCCTTCCAAAAATTGGAAGTAAACTTTGGATCTCTATCTGAAACTATTGCCTTAGGTACTCCATGTATCCTAGCAACTTCTCTCTTATAAATTTATGCAATATTTTTTTTCCTTGCGTGTAGTCAATTTATCCACCACCACCATCATGGAATCATGTTGCTTCATTTTTTTGGACAACTTAATAATAAAATCAATTGTAACTACTTCCCACTTCCATTCTAGAATGGGAAATGGTTGTAGCAAACCTGCTAGGTGTCTATGTTGTGTCTTCTCTTTTTGTCTTTCTAGACATCTACCTATGTAATTAGCCACTTCTTTCTTCATTCCTAGCCAAAAATATTGGCTTCTTACTGCTACAAATTTTTTCTGATATCCTAGGTTCCCAGCAGATGGTGCATTGTGCATTTCCTTCAAAAAAGTGTTTTTCATCTCACTAGAATTCGACACATACACTATACCCTTGTACATGATAATTCCATCTTCCTTCAATTCATAATGATTAAATTTCTGCTAAAAATTACCTTGTTGTAATGCCTCTTTTATTTTTAAATAATTCTAATCTAAATTTGTTGTTGCAACAATTTTATCTTTTAGATATTTCTTGTACATGCTAATGGCTGTAATATGCACTTCATGAGCTCTCCTTTTGAGTGCATCAAACACTTTATTTTCCTTTCTCTTTATATGTTTAATTTCAAAGTCATATTCACTCATAAATTCCAACCATCTAGTTTTCCTATCATTTAGTGTTGGTTGTCCAAACACATGATTTAGAAAACAATGGTTTGTCCTTAGCTCAAATTTATTACCCATAAGGTAATGCCTCCACATTTTCAATGCATGTACAATCACTGCTAACTCCAAGTCATGTGTAGCATAATTCCTCTCATGCTCTTTTAATTTTCTGGACTCATAGCATACCACATGGTCCCTTTGACAGAGAACTCCACTGAGTCCTTCCTTGCATGCATCAATGCACACAACATAATCTTCATTTGGATTTGCAATATTGAATATTGGTGCACTTGCCAATATTCCCTTCAACTGTTGAAAATTATCTTCACAATTGGAATTCCATTCAACTTTCCCTCCCTTCTTTTGCGAAGAAGTGATTGGACTTGCAATCTTTGAAAAACCGTTTATGAATATTTAGTAATAACCAGCAAGACCTATGAATGATCTGACCTCTGTCACATTATTTGGCACTATCCATCCTCTACTGGCCTCAATTTTCTCATGATCAACTTCTATCCATGTTGCTGATATTATATGCCCCAAGTAGTGAATTTTCTTTTGATAAAAGATGCACTTACTTATCTTAGCATACAATCTATGCTCTCTTAAAACTTGCAACACCATTCTTAAATTCTACTCACGTTCCTCTTATCATTTAGAGTAGACGAGGATATCATATAGGAACACAATCACCAATTTGTCCAGGTATTCCCTAAACACTCCGTTCATTAGACACATAAAAACTATTGGGGAATTTGATAGCCCAAATGGCACTACCGTGACTTCATAATGCCCATATCTTGTTTAGAATGATGTGTCGATGATGTCTTCTTCCTTTATCCATGATAGCCTGTTCTCAGTCAATATTTGAAAGTATTCTTGCACCTTTCAACTGATCAAACAAATCATCAATTCTGGGTAAAGGATAATTATTCTTGATGGTAACCTTATTAAGTTTTTTGAAATCAATACACAACCTTAAGGTTTCATCCTTCTTCTTCACAAAAATAATTGGGCCTCTCCAAGGTGACACACTTGGGCATATATAAACATTTTTTAACAACTCTTTGAGCTGCACCTGCAACTCTTTTATCTCTGGTGTAACCATTTTGTATGGTGTCTTGGACACTAGGGAAACTCTTGACATTAAATCAATAGAGAAATCAATGTCTCTCTTGGGTATAAATCCTATAATTTCTCTAAAAAAATCTTCAAAATCCCTCAAGACTAGATGGTCTTCAATGTTTTCCACTTTATCTTTGGCTTCCCCTTCCATATGGGCTGCAAACATTTGAAATCCTTTCCTAAAGCTCTTCTTCAACTGCATAGCTGAAATCTCTCTAATAGCTACAACTCTTGGAATTCCTTGAATATTTCCTTGCTTCCCTTCCTTGTCAAGACATGTGATTGTCTTGTTGTAACAGTCTAGGACAACATGATGGTTTTCCAACCAATCCATGCCAATTAGAAATTCATATGAACCCAATGGTATGATGTCATGTTGAGTCCATTCATGTATATCGGGAAATATTTAACCAACTCATTGATATTTCTCTTAGACCCCATGGCTAAATGAACTAATCGATATTTCTTATGCTTACTTCTTTGAAAGTGAAATCTTTTAGCAAATGTTAACATTTATGTAACTATGTCTATCTCTGAAATCAATTAAAATTTCTATGAGATGGTTATCAATCTTACCTTCCACCTTGATCATGGGGGATTGATATTCTTCCTACTTCTTTTCCAAGGATGCATAAATCCTTAGCAGGCTTCCTCCCATGTATTCCATTGTTTAAGCCTCCTAAATGTTGTGGACAACCCTCATTCTTTCTCCTTTGTGAGGGAAGTCCCTATATAAGTGATTCCTCTCACATCCCCAACATTGAACACGTTGATGCCTTGGACTTTTCCCAAATGAATATGCATTATTTTGATCATTTTGGACTGCCTAGCCTTACTGATTTGCTTGGGAGTTATTTCTAAAAAATGGTGGTTTAAAACCTGTATGCGTTTTATATTTTTTCCCTTTCATCTTGTCATTCCAATCCTTTTGGAACATAGGCCTTCCTTTGCTTTGCTCATAAAGGTGCCTTGATTTCCTTATGCTTTCATCCAAGGTCTTGGGTTTATCATATTGAATTTTATCAGTATAGAAGGAGGGTAACCTACTTAGAAACCTTTGGATTTTAACCTTCTCATCCTTGATGAAGTCAACATACTTCAACAATTCAAAGAACCGCTTCTCATATTCCTCCATTGTCATGGTTCCCAACCTGAGTTGAAAGAACTCTTTCATATTTCTCTCATAGTAATGATCGGAAAAATATTTCTCTTGGAAATATCCTTTGAAATTCCTCCATGAGATCTGCTTCTCATCAAGGTTCTTAGATTTCTTAATTTGATCCCACCACATGGCTGCCTTTCCTTGCAAGTGGTAGGTGGAAATTATGGTTTCTACCCAGGATGTGTAATCATGGAGATGTAAATACTTATTCATTTCCAACAGTCAGGCCTCTTCCTCTTCTCCTTTCTTGTGCTCACCATTGAAAGTAGGTGGATTGATTTCCCTCAGTTCACCTTGCAAGATGTCTGCCTCATACCTTCTTCTTTATCTCCGAATACGAGACACACTTGGGTTTCTCCCTAGCCCTAAGCTTGCATGAGTTATTCTAGTAGACTTCCTTGGAGAATGATGGCACTTTTTCATGCTTCTTGACTGCCTATCATTTCCATGATCATCCCTTTTTCTATGGGATTTAGATGTTGATACTTGTCTAGCACTAGTTTCTTTCTTGGTGCTAGAATATTTGTTAACTTGCTTGTGCAACATGTTCAATATCTGAAGTATCTCTTCACGAGCCTTCATAATCCTTCCATTATCATCCATGCAACTCTGCACTTCCCTATGCATAATTCTCATAGTGACAGGCTCTTGCCTATCTCTTCTTCCATTTGATTATGTCTCAACATTCCCCATGCTAACATGCAGACCTATGATGTCTTCCTCATGGGTCTAAGATCCTTGAGAATATTTCACGATTCTGGTCCTCATATAAGAAACAAAGTTTCTTTTTGCGCCTCTAATTCTGCAAGAGATGTGAATATAATAATTAATGTTAGAAATATGCACAATATAAAACATCTCAACATATATGATACATGTTATTTCTTCATCAATTTATGAAGGAAATATTACACTAATTCATTTTTTTTTATTTTCTTGATGCATTCCTCCCTAAAAAATCTTCCCACGACTGAAACCTTTCCCAAAATCAAGCTCTAGTTTGAAATTTATATCCTTCCAAAGTTTTTCAAGGTGTCTTTGGCCAATCGCCATCCCTTTTCCATGTGGCATTTATGTAGCTTCACCTCTATCACACCATCTGACATGGCATGACCATAACTTGGGTCACCATCCCCTGATGATGACATGGCTGCTCATTGTAGGGAATATCTCCTATCTTCACGAGTACTAGTCTTTCATCCCCTTTGATATTCTTGTACAATTCAACAAACTTCCCTGAAGTTCTGAAGTCCAAAGGACTCTTTCCACTCTAGAATCTATGGTGGAGATTCTATCCACCCTTGGATCTGATGGTTGAGGTTTTCCTGCACTTAAAAAAAGGTTTAGAATTGGCAAGTGGGATTCCACACTTAATTATCAATAAATCCCACAAAACCACATGGAACAATCCAAGTGTGTCACATCATCATGGTGTATGTTCCCTATCCAACTGAAATTTGACACCACACATCGGGATTTCGGCACCTCGAATCTTCGGTGCTTAACACACCATCCTATAGCCTCGAATCTATCGTAGTCCCAGAGTTTCAGAGTTCTTAAGTTTTAGAACTCCCGCCACGTAATCCCTCCTTTGATGCTTCGGTATTAAACACATCTTCCTATATTTTTGAATCTCTCGAAGTCTTGGAGTTCCAGGGTTCTGAAGTTCTGGAATTCCTCGCCACGTACTCCATCCTTCGACGCTTTGGCATTTAACACATCTTCCTATCTCTATGAATCTCCTGGAGAGAGACTTCGCCAAAGTACTTACGTTGTCCTCCCACTAGTTGATCGAATGGTAGAGAAAAGATCCTAATGGATCTTTGATCTTAGTCAACATTTCTCCCGAATTCCTCCACTCGATCTGACGATTAATAGTACTTCTTACTCTTCTTCCATTATACCTGATACAATAGTTGAGAGATATGTCGAAGGATTCCTAGATCAATGGCTCACGTCACTTCATTATTTTGGCGTTTAGGGATTATAGTCATTCCAAACTTTTTTCGCACCCATAGTGGGTCAACTTTGAATGACCATAACTCACATATGACAGTCATGAAGCGTCTCGAAGGATCCTTAGATTGACGAATCACATTAATTTGTGACTTTGCATCCCTTACATGTCTTAACCCATTTAATTCCCAAAGTTTTACCTACCAGAAAGGTCATAAAGGTAGGGATGATCAATTACTATCGGTTAACATTATTGTTTACTCTTTCCTTCAAATAATCTTGATCTAACGATCGAGTAGGATCCCGAAGATCATTGGATCTACGGTCCACATTACTTCGTGACTTAGACATTTGGTATTTCCAACCATTTAACACCTTGTTACTCCTCAAGTGAGTCAATGTTTAATTTGACCATAACGTGTACCCAATGGTTAGGAAAGATCCAAAAGATCCTTAGATCTACGACTCACATTAATTCATGGATGAAACGTTGGTTAGGGTTTAATGATAAGGTGGATCCCACGATAACTACTCAGAAACCGTAAGTTGTTGGTCAAACTCTTTGGTAACCATTTCGACTAGTTTCCTTAGGTGATATTTGGATGTTATAAAGTTCTAACATCCCAGAGCTCCGAAGTCCCAAAGCTCAACATGATTATCTCTTCTTTTTCTTAGCATAGCACAGGCTTCCAAGACCCTGGTCATATGGAACTTTGACAATCCCCAGGGGAATACACTCTTAAATCTTATCCTAGATTTGGTTAACCCCATGGACTCGATCCTCAAGTCACTTGGAAAATAAAAAGGTCTGACTCCCTTTCATGACCCTTTATTTAATCTTGGTCATCGATCCCATCAACCTTTCAAATGGTTGAATCCTTAGGAATTTTAAATTTATCATGGTGAATCTTGGTCATCAATCGCGAGATCAACACGATCTCATCCGTCGATTCTTCCAATTGTTTGTAACTCTATAGGCGAGCATTAAAACTCAAATTTTTAGCATTCCAGGTCAAATTTTGATATGCAATTCCACTGCTCTACTCCATTAACCCTCTCAAACCATCTGAATCCATTAAAACTTAGATTTCACTCACAAAATTGGGGATTTCTCTCTAAAATCTCAATTTTTCTCCCAAATCGGTCACATACAAAATATGCAACAGTGAATTTCACTAATTCACTCTGGTCTGAGCCCATACAATTTTGGTGTTTGAACTAGAGCTCTGATACCATAATGTAATGTCCCCCAGCCAAACCAAGGGACATTACAGTGCAAAATACTCTTAAAAATGAAATTTTTGGCCAAATAATTTAATTCATTTACGGTTAGTTGATTTCTTGTGTCTTACAACTATGAATTAAAGCACATTTAGCTACTATCTACAAGCATAAAATATATGCATCTACCACATGCTAATAATAAAACTGATATGCAACTATAAAAATCATTACAATAGCATATAAATCACTTCCAAATACACAAAGTTCATGCACATCAATTAAAGACATAATTTAACACAACAAGAATATAGAACACTTATATTTTCACAACAATTGTGCAACTAGTTGCTTGGGATGAACATTCCACCCAACCATAGACTGACTATTCCAAATCTCAACAACCAGTCACCCTCGAGCTGAGGCTAGCAATCCACAAAGGAGGATGGTCCCTCACAGTCCACTCACAGCTCATAAAACTCTCAACCCAATTGATATTCTCCTACAACTATCTCAATTTTCCACCATCCCTCTTTCTCTTGACTTGTCCAACCCAAGGTATGTACCCATTCACTAATCTCAGTCCCTCGTGTATCCCATTCATTTATCAGGGTCTCTTTGGCATAGGCAGCTTGGAACTGAAGGAAAATTGTTGCTAGGAAAACTATCAACAAGGCAACATCAACCACTTGTTTTTTTAGTGAAACTCACACAAGAGTTTATTCTTCAGGACTAACAATATGTCTCTTCAATTTTCTAGCTCCAATTCACTCCAATTACACTCCATCTTGCTCTAGAATTCACCCTCCATGGTTGCATCAAATTCAATGTCAATTTCTTTCTCTCCCTTGGCTCTCATGCACAAACTTGACTAACTAAAAAACTATTGTCCCAACCAATACATATTTTCTCTCTTTGGATTTCCTTTCTTAACTCACACTCTCCCTCGAGCTGATTGTACTCAATCCCCATGTGCGCAATAAATTTGGGATGTGATCACTCACACCCACCCTCTTACATGTATTCAATGATTGGCTTTGGAAACACTCAATCAGAAATGAGAAAGTTCATATACAAATAGAAATTTTAGGAAAACGGGTTAAATTAATATACATGGGTAATTCCCCCCTTGGACTCCTCTTGGCCATTATCCTATACACGCCCCCCTCTTGTGGATTAATTCAAACCCCATCTCTTCTCCATGTCCCCTTAGCAGTTGGCATCACATTTTATTAACAAAACAAGGAAATACAATTCACATCTTACATCGCTTTGGTCATAGCCACAGATTATATCTTCATAAGCATTAATCAAACCAGGGATTATAGTGGGGATGTTACAATTTCCATACCATAGAAGAGAGAGAAGATAAACCTTACCTTCTAGATGGTTTTTTCTCATAAGGGTTTTCTAGAGCAAATCTTTCTGTTATTTTATGGATGGTGTGTGATTGTATTTTATTGTTCTTTATTTTCTTCATTTTATATATTTCATGCATAAGAATAAAACTAGTAACTAAAGATTTTGGAATTCAAAGGAATTTAACCTTGATAGTGTAGATTTTAGTTTTATTTATCTGATTTTTTTGTGACAAATTGCTCCAGTGGAATATCCACGACATTTTATATATCATATTGGTACCAAATTAGGTTTTCATGGGGGATTTCTGGAAATTTTCATGGATCCATAAAATGGTTTAAGAAGAAAGTCATAGAAACCTAGCCATGGTAGACGATTCTATTCATAAAAAACTTCGAGATCCAACATAAGAGAGATTCGAGAGGTTGGAAGAACATGTCGCCAATATCAACCACAATATGAACCTCTTCATGGAGGATCTAACAAGAAAACTTAGACCATTTGAATATGATGGAGGTTCTAACTCAGAGATCAAATTGGAGGGGAAATTGGGAGATCATGAATAACCAAGAAAGGAGTCACGAAAGGAACTCGAGAAAGAGTTGTCGAGTTTCAGTGTTTTTAACCCTTTATAGTCCCTATTCAAGATGGAAGCAATCGTGGACATAAATCCATACCAAGGTGAGATTGATGCACTAAAATTGAATCAATGATTGCAACAACTAGAAGTTTATTTTAGCATTCAACATATAGATGAAGAGAAAATTATTTCATATGCTATATTGAATTTAGAGGGCCATGCTTTAACCTGGTGGGAAATCCATATGACAACACTTAGGCTGGATGGTGATCCACCAGTAACTAGGCGTGACAACTTCAAAACTGTCATCAAGTCCCAATTCTACCCTTTCTAGTATGTGAAGGACCAATGGTTCTGGTGGAACTACTTTAGGAAGAGGTAGGGGCAGAGTGTACATGAGTACAACACTAAGTACATGAAGATGACCATCATGTTGGGTATCTCTCCCAAGAACCTAGATGTATTCCTCAAGCATCTAGGAGGTATACATAGTAATCTATGAAATAAAGTGATGTTTTTCAAGCCAAGGATAGTGAATGTGGTATGTGTACATGCACAATATCTGAGAAAACATAGGCCTCGAGAAAGGGAAACCAAGCAATACCAAGTACAAAGAGAACCAAGAATATTCGAAGGAGGGGAAGAAGAAGTGAAAAGGGGGAAATGATATGAAGATGGAAACCACTACATACCAATGCAAGGATCATAGCAACCATTTCAACCATTGAAATATTGATGGTCACATTGAGGAAAAACGTTGGAAAATTCATCTAGAGATGAATCTAAAAAACCATAAGAAGGAAGCATTCACTTGGATCTATTCTTGTTTCTTGGCTTTCTTATCTAAATTCTCGGGCTTCATTTGTAATATATGGTAGAGAACTTTATCAAATCCCCCTATCACTAAATAATTCCCATGGGATAATTTAAGGAAAATGAATTTTTGATTTAAAATTACTCATATTTTATAGAATTTACCACATCTTATTTCTCTAAACCCGTACCAACATATTTTTTTATAATTCTTGATATTCCCCTATGAAAATTTTACCATTTTATTTCAAAAATTGTATCAATAATTAAACATTTGCAAATCTTCCTCCAGAACCCCTTCATTTAAGTGCATTCAATGTTTAAGGCATGGATTTTGAAGGTGGAATAAG
>JZKD02S1667294.1:640746-651744 GCA_000966675.3 Picea glauca
TAAGACATTAAAGAAGGGGATAAGATATTAAAGGGGGAGATAAGGAAATTAATGAGGGGGAGGAGAGTCGGTGAAGGAGGATATGATAGGAAAGAGTCCTACGGGAGAGGGATGACGATTTTTTTTCTTTTGGGAGGGAGGAAGCATTTGGAGGAGGAGGATATATTTCTGTGGGAGATTTTTCTGTGGAGATCTCTAGTGTGTGGAGTTTGGTTTTGGGGGGTTTTGGTGAATCAGAAGTAGGGGGCACCAGTTTGTTGGGGGTTTTGGCCACGGGTGCTAGGATATCCTTACGATATCCTGGAGCTAGAGAGCCAGATAGGCTACTCCTAGTTGGCAAGGAGGAAAACTAAGTTTTGGGCAGTGTTTGACACAATTTCAACTTCAGCATTGGACCAACAGAGCAGCGAGATTTAGCATCAGAAGCACGTATTTTTAATTATGAATTGCTGAGTTATTTTCATGTTGTAGATAAATTTTAATCTTTGCTGAATATTTTTCTTATATGTTGGTGAATGAATTATTTATGCAAATTGAAAGGAATTATATGTTAAATTGTATTAAATTTATAATTTAATTTAGTATGGTCACTACAGTGCGACATTATTATGTTTGACACAGTGTAACATTATTATGTTTGTCACATTGTAACATCTAATTTTTTTCATCGGATTGGAATATCGAGGTATGTTCATCAAATGACAAGGTTGTGTTTGACACATTATGAAAATAAAGTTTTTCCAAAGTTTTTTAATAAAAAATTACAACTAGTCATGATTTTTTTTTTTATACATATCAACTTAAATATGCTTAAGTAGATCTTTGGTCCTAAAATTGGAAAACTTAAATAATGTAAATGTTTTTAAATAATTTATAAAAATAATTGCAACCATAAATTAAAAAAAAAAAGTTATGAACTCAAATGATCCACAAACAAAATGACTATGCTTCACTAATTATTCTCCCTTATGAGATTATAAGTTTGATGCCTTCAATGTCTCTCCTTCGTTATGAGATCATAATTTAGGTATCTCTCAATATTTTCATCCTTTTCTTCACTATGAGGATGCCTCCTTATATAATCTTGGAGATGCCTAACCACCTTAGAGATTCTAGGGATATGTTGAGTATCTTTTTCCATCAGTTGTGGATCCTCCCTAAGATCCAGCCTTGACCTTATATTCGAATCAAACTAACTCCAGAGATGAGGGGGATTTTTCCTTGATTTTCCTCAACAACCCAAGATTTCCTCAAATAGCCTAGCGCTCCCCCAAAATGGGGCACATATCATTGCAACGCTCCCCCAAAGGAGAGCAAGGATCACTACCCAATATTTCCTCAAAAAATCCCAGCTCTCCCCCAGAATGTGGCATAGAGAGCTATAACGCTCCCCTAAAGGAGGGAAAGGAGCGCAAGCACTCGTTGATAGTGGGTAGTGGAGCACTGCCCTTTAAAATTCATTTTGAAGTGGTCTTTCTCAAGGAAAAGATTTTTTACTATTTGTCAAATGATTTCTGTTTCTTAAACTAGTCTCTGAGGGTGTAGTAAGTGTTCCTTGTGATGTCGTTTGAGACATGACATAGGCAAGATGACTGTATGATGTCTGCGACACTTGCGACACTTGTAATGATGACAATAGGTCATCACTGAAATGAGTAATTTTGATGTGTAACAGTAACATCAAGAAATGATCGTCTCATTGCAGTGTTGGTCTATGTTTGTCACATTGTTGCATTTAGTTGTGCACATCACATTGCGACAATGAGTTTTGTTCGTTGCATTGTGACTTATGGAAATTTTTCTTACAATGTGACGTGAGGATATGTGTGTCACATTGCAACATGAGGATATGTTTGTCACATTGCAAAGATAGGGAAATGTTCGTCACATTGTGACATTCATTTATTTTTCTCACATTGTCATGCCATGGATATGTTCTTCATATTGTAACAACATGTCAATGTTCATCACATTACTATCAGGGTATATGTTCATCACATTATGACAACAAGGTGATGTGCAACACATTAGAAAATATATTTTTGTTTGTCAAAATGTGACGTTACTATCCACATTGCAACAACATGCATATGTTTGTCACATTGCGACGTTAGTTTATGTTCACGACATTGTGATGCCATTTTATTTTCATGACATTGCAACATTACCATGTTCAACAAATTGGAATGTTACCATGTTCAACAAATTGCAATGTTTTAATGTTCATCAGATTGCAACATTACTATGTTTGTCACTGTGCGACATTACTATGTTTAATACATTGCAACATTACTATGTTTGTCACAATGTCACGTCCAATTTTTTTTGTCACATTGGAATGCCAGGGCATGTTCGTCAGATGATAGGGTTGGTGTTGGAATAGGTTTGACAAATTTTGACAGTGGGTTATGCTCCTCACATTGCAATATCACAAAATGTTCATCTCATTTCAATGCTGGTCTATGTTTGTCGCATTGTCGCATTATGTTTTGCACATCATAATCCGCCAATAGGTTATGTTCATCACATTGCAATGTTTGGAAATGTTTGCTACAATGCAACGTCAAGATATGTGTGTCACATTGCAACGAGAGGATATGTTCATCACAATGTGACAATAGGGAAATATTCATCACGTTGTCACGTTCATTTATGTTTTCCACATCGTGACGATAGGGCTATGTTTTTCATTTTGTTGAACATAGTAACATTGCAATTTTTTTTAACATAGCAACGTCGCAATGTCATGAACATAAATTGAAGTCACAATGTCATGAAGATAAATTGATGTCGCAATGTCATGAACCTAAATTGACATAGCAATGTGAAAGACATAGGCATGTTGTTACAGTGTGGATAGTAATGTTTCATTGTGACAAACACAAATAGGTTTTGCAATGTTTTGCACATCACCTTGTTGTCAAAATGTGATGAACATTTCCTCACAATGAAATGGGACGCACATATCCTAACATCATAATGTGAAAAACATTTCCAAAAATCACAATGTGTCAAACATAGTAACCTTGTCATCGGACGAACATGCCCTGATGTTCCAATCTGATGAAAAAAAGTAGATGTTACAATGTTAAAAACATAGTAATGTTTCACTATGTCAAACATAATAACGTTGCACACTGGCGAACATAGTAACATTGCAACCCAATGAACATAAAATCACTGCAATTTCATGAACATACTAATGTTACAAAGTAATGAACATAAAATGGCATCGCAACGTGGTGAACATAGGGATGTTGTCACAATGTGTATAGTAACATCGCATTATGACAAAGATAAACATACATTTCAATCTATTGTGCATCACCTTGTCATCGTAATGTAATGAAGATATACAGATGTAGAAATGTGGATAACCATAGTAACATCACAATGTTAGTTTCTGTTCATTTCATTATGACGCCAGTTAAATATGTTCATGACATTTCGACGTTACTATGTTCAACAAATTGCAATGTTTTTTTGCTCATCATATTGCAATGTTACTATGTTTGTCACTCTGTGAAGTTACTATGTTTGACACATTTCAACAATAATATGTTTTTCATGTTGCAACATCCAATTTTTTTTGTCAGATTGGGATGTCGAAGCATGTTCTTCAGATGATGGTGTTGGTGTTTGAATAGGTTTGACAATGCCTCACAGTGGTTATGTTCGTCACATTGCAATATTGGGAAATGTTTTTCTCATTGCAATGTTGGTATATGTTTGTCGCATTGCGACAATGGGTTGTGTTCATCGTGTTGCAACGTTTGGAAATGTTTGTCACAATGTGACGTCAGGATATCTGTGTCACATTGTAACATGAGGATATGTTCATCACATTGTGATGACAGGGCATTTTTCGTCACATTGTGACATTCGTTTATGTTTGTCACATTGCGACGACAAGGCTATGTCCATTAATTTATGATGGCATGGATATGTTTGTGACAATGTCATCAATGTATATGTTTGTCAATTTGTGATCAAGGTATATGTTTTTCACATTACATGACATTTGTATATGTGTGTCACATTGCAACATGATGATATGTTCATCACATTGTGATGACAGGGCATTTTTCATCACATTGTGACATTCGTTTATGTTTGTCACATTGTGATGACAAGGCTATATCTATTAATTTATGATGACATGGCTATGTTTGTCACATTTTGATAAATGTATATGTTTGTCAATTTGTGATCAAGGTATATGTTTGTCGCATTGCACAACATCTGTATATGTTTGTCACATTGTGATGACAAGGTGATGTGCAACACATTACAACATATGTTTATGTTTGTCACAATGTGACATTGCTATCCACATTGCGATGAAATTCCTATGTTCTCCACACTATGATGTTGGTTTATGTTCATCACCTTGCAACATTAGTTTGTTCAAGAAATTGCAATGTTTTTATGTTCATCATATTACAGCGCTACTAAGTTTGTCATTGTGCGACATTATTATGTTTGACACAGTGCAACATTATTATGTTTGTCACATTGTAACGTCTAATTCTTTTCATCGGATTGGAACATCGAGAGATGTTCATCGAATGACAAGGTTGTGTTCGACACATTATGAAAATAAAGTTTTTCTAAAGTTTTAAAAAAAAAATGCAACTAGTCATGAATTATTTTTTTATTTATTTTACATATCAACATAAATATTTTTAAGTAGATCTTTGATCCTAGAATTGGAAAACTTAACTAATGTAAATGTTTTTAAATAATTTATAAAAATAATTGCAACCATAAATTCGAAAAAAAAGTTATGAATTAATTTTTTATTTTTATTTTATAGATCAACTCAAACATACTTAAGTAAATATTTCCTTATAAAACTTAGATAATATGATGATGATGATGATGATGATTAACGTCTAGTAAGACCTAATTGATCTATCGGACCTTAAGAAGGTAAGTGATTACTTATGATTCTTTAGAATTTTGTTTATAAATAATTTATGGATATATAAAATATAACTCTACAAAACTTTAAAATTATATCTATATATTAGTATTAATAAAAATTGTATTTTATAATATTATAACATTAACTATATATCAATTCCATATAATATATTATATAAAATCAAAGCTATAATAATAACTACCAATTTTATATAATTTAAATAATAATAAATTACAAATATATATAAATAAACGTAATAATCAATTACATAATAATAATAAATTACATATCAAGTAAATAATGATAATTATAATATATGAAATTAAAATTCTAATTATACAATAAATTCTAAATATTATCAATAAATAAAAATAACTAATATTTTTAATTTTGAAAAAATTATAAATTAATATTAAATATTTTAATAATCATTTTAAATAATATTAAATATATACTAAATCAAAATCATTGAAAATGTTCAAGTGTTAAGCTTAGTAAAAAAAATATTTCACTATTATTTTAATTACAATTATCTATCTATGAATGTAGAGTAATTTATCATGACTTATTTATAAACAACAATTTCACTCCATTTTAAAGCATAGTGTAGTGTCAAAAGTTTATAAATGAACATAAACAACAATATCACTCCATTAAAAACATAGTGTAGTGTCAAAAGTTTATAAATAGATATATTATTAAATTACAAAACTTCATGATTTCTTATTGTTAAATTATTCAAAAGTATTATTAAATTGAAAAGTTCATGAATTAAGTATGAAGAACGATGACTGCAATCATTTCATAAATTAATTATGGTTTGGAAATTATTAATCAAAAATTTTTAAAAATAAAAAATTTCAAATTTTTTTATAAAAACAATAGTGGGCGGGTTGCTCCAACTTACTTATCATTAATAGTGTTATCATTAATAGTGTTAGTAAATTATTTATTTGATTTCCGTTACTGGACTACTTAATAGTGTTATCATTAATAGTGTTAGTAAATTATTTATTTGATTTCCGCTACTTATCATTAATAGTGTTATCATTAATAGTGTTAGTAAATTATTTATTTGATTAATAGTGTTAGTAAATTATTTATTTGATTTCCGCTAGTGTTATCAGGAGCTACCAATTCATGATCATGGATCATCCCTCCACTCTTTGACTTCAAAAACATTTTAAACATTTTTAAGYCAACATAGTTTATCAAAAACTTTTTTAAACAAACCTTTTTTTTCAAAACTACTACTAATCCAATATTGTTTTTCCATATTAATAGGGATATCATTGTATACTTACGGAGACATTGTACATTATATTTGTAAAATTAATAATRCACATTTGTTGCATTGAATAGGACCAAATGAATCATTATATGCATATCAAAATTTTTATAAAACAAAATTTAAACCTTATTATAAGCCTGAGAGCACAATTGGCTTTAAAATCCATWTTTTTTTTTATTAATACAAATTTATTTGTACTAGCCAATGGAAGCTCTCATTTGGAAACATGTTCTAGCTTGATACCTTCCTCKAGTCAACATACGCTGCAATCACTTTCACACTTGATCATTCACTTAATTCTTAACTAGTTGGTTGCATCATTTGAGGGCTAGCTGGTGGCTTAATTGGTTTTATTAATACAATTTTATTTGTAGTAGAGGACATATTGTGAAATTTACAGATGTTGTATTGATTATATAAAATAAACTTTAGAAACATCCAAAAATCTCCAAAATATTAAATTTGCATAGGAGAGACGTACAATATATTTATAAAATTAATAATGGATCTTTGTTGTTGTTGTAAAATTAATAATCGATATTGGTTGTTGCTTTTAGCTTTGAAACATTTGTTTTGATAGGCGTCCATTTTCTCTCAATATCTTGGTTCTCTTTCATGTACAACAAACCTACAAATAACATATTTTTTTAGGTTTAGGGTCAAATTTTTAAGGTTTTTAGTCAAATTGTAATTTAAAACAAATTGCAAGTGGAAATTCAATAGTGAGGGAAGTAATTTTTTAATCATATTAAGTAAATGTAAAAAAGTAAATAAGGAAAATGTACATATTCATAAATGCAAGGAAGTTATGAAATTAAATCACATCCATTGATTTGGGATGACAACGAAGAATATGCTAGCATATTTGATTATTAACCCTAAGATTAGAATTTGTAATTAAAAGGTTCAGCAATTCCAATAGGGGGGACACCTATCTGCGTAATTAGGAACTTTTGTTAATCACTCAAATGTGGTAATCAGCTAGTGAACACAATATTTTTAAAATATGATTAAGTAAATGTAAAAAAATAAATACATAAACTGATGCCTTTATAACAGGGCGAAAGTTAATGGTTGAAATCACAACCATTCATTTGATGTGAGATCCATATTTAAATCTTGTCCATAGAAAACACATTAATCCTTAAAAACCTATTAAATGTACCCATTTCCAATAGGTGTATGTCTCTCTGCTTAAATATTGAAAAAATATTTTTTATAAGGTGTCTACCCCTATCGAAAGAGGGACTCCTTCTTACTCTTGTGTCTTGAAATCATCTATAATATAACTTGTGTCTTGAAATGATCTATGAGATAGAAGTTATTTTTAATGTGATGATATGATCGAAGCACTACTTGTTAAAATTTCAAGTCTAAGGGTATATAATATATATTCATTTAATTTTTTGATGATGAAAAGTTAAAAAAAAAAGTTGTAATTTAATTGATAAGGGTAAGCCACTTATGTTTTTTAAATAAAATATTGTCTTTCGAATTATTTAATATGTTAATTTAATGAACAACCAAATAGATAAGTTGTAATTTTAATAGAAAGTAATAAAAGTAATAATAAGAATATTTTGTTTTGCAAGAATCCATATGCCTAAACTACAAAGCTTCAGATTGGATCCCAATTATTGTCTATGAGCACATCCCACTATGGTGCCAAAAATGCCATGACCATGGCTATCTCTTTCAAGATTTCCCTTTAAATGCACCACCATCTCCTACTAGGGTGGTAGGGTGCTTGTAGAGAAATATGCAAAGAGTTTTGAGAAGGTGAAAAGTAAAATAAACCTCAGTAAACATTCGGTTCTATCACACAAAACAAAAGGAATCAAGATCCAAAATAGTTTCTAGGTCTTATCCAGGGACTCTTAGGGAGACAAGGACAAAGATAATATTCAGACCCCAAACCTAGAACAATAGAAGACAATTGAAGGTCCCAATTCGGACCCAGACGAGTAGCTAAAAGAAGGAAACATAGCAATGAGACTAACTATATCTATGTAGAAGGAGATGAAGAAATATGCCTCACAAAGCATAAATACGGGACTTAGAAGATAGAGAGGACATGGAACTTGGGTAGCTAGACCTACAAGGAATAGTAGATACATGTGAGTAGAAATATGGCAACTCCATCATAGAAAAGTAGCAACAAATCCTACAAATTGCACTCATCAAGAGAAAATAAAAATAGAGAATTTCAATAAGTGGTAAGAACTCGACCTCCTTTTCTTTGGGAGTAAAAACAACCAATCTAAAAGAGATCTCCAAAATTGCAAAGGAGGATAAAAAGTGAGGCAGGTGAAGCAACCAACAACTACTACAAGAACTGGGAATATAATTTCATGGAATATAAGGGGCCTAAATTGAAAAAAAAAAGACAGACTTATAAGAAATATAATCCTTAGAGAACAAATTTTTATTCTTATGATTTGGGAAACTAAATATTCTACTGAACTGAATTTCAAGATAGCCTCCTCATGTTGGTGAGGCTTTCAGTCGATAACCATCAATGCTAGAGGTGTGGCAGGAGGTTGGACAATACTATGGAACCCAATAGAAATAATGGTCATTTATTTTTTCTCCATAGCGAGAACACTTTCAGTTAAATTCCAACTGATAAGAACAATTGAATCAAGGATTATTACAAATAGTTATGGCCCTCAACCAATGGAGGAAAAAATTCTCTTCCTGCAGAATTTGCAAGACATCAAAACTATTATTGGAACATTGGATTGTAGAAGGAGACTTCTAAATTATCACCCCTCTCGTTAATAAAATAGGAGCGATAAGACATTTAGAAGATGATTCTAAGTGATTCAAATAAATAACCCAAATGATGAATATGGTGCACTTGGAAACTACTAATGGGATGAGCACATGAAACAAGTGCCGAGGAGGAATGTAACAAGTGGCCTCCAAGCTAGACATATTTATTCTCTCTGAATCTCTCTTGATTTTTGGATTGAACATGGAAGCTGCAATTATCCTCTTATTTGAATTTGACCATTGGCCAATCCTCTTAAATATAGACATGAAAGAGAGTCCAAAAAATTATCCCTTCATATTGGAGGTCTTATAGCTAGATCATCCCTTCATATTCGAGGTCTTATAGCTAGATCATACCTTGTTTTAGGAGAAAATTATAAGATGGTGGAAGGAAGAAACAATAAACAAGGGAACTCCCATGTACAGGTTTCAACAGTGGCGCAAGAATACTAAAATCAGGCTCAAGAAATGGAAAAAATAAGAACTTGGGGATATTTTGAAAGCAGAGAGAGAAATAGAGGGAAAAAAAGAACAAATTCAACAAAATATGATACTAATAAAGAGAATAGAGAGCTTAATTGCGTAAAATTTCCCAGACCCAACTTGGTTTCAATCTCAATAAATTTTCATCACAGTTTAATGCCCAACCCACATTTAATTTATTGTTGAAATGTAAATTCTATAAGCATAAATTTATAACTGAAACAAAATAAAAAAGACTGAATGCGGAAATAGGAAACAAACTCATAAAATTAACACGAGAATTTTCGTGTAATTCCCCTAGTAAAAAACCGAAGGGAAAACCAGTAAAGAGAGGGAGATTTTTATTATTTCTTAAGCTCACAGAATCTGATTGTTTACAACAAATTATTCTAGCAATAAATATACAAATGTATCTAGGTGAGTGCAAGCTAATGATGGTCTCTCATGACGCATCAGTGGTAATGAAAACCTGGAAAAAAACAATGTTAAATTGGATGGATTATTAAAGGTACTTATACAATGAATTTGAACATAGTGTAAGAAGATGAAATGTAAGAAATTGAATTATCTTTCTGAATATACAACTTTTTTTCATAGAAATTGTGAATAACTATGTCAAATTTGATTTTTCCTAACAATGGTATATTATTTTTCCGACAAAATATAAGGTATATGTTTTTTGTTCATGTAGGTGTTGAGTAGCTTAACAAAGGAATTTAATTCTAAAAACTTGTATACTTTTAGAGAACCCATTTTTCTTGTGCCGTGTATTTTTTGGAAATTTATAATATTAATTTTATATATTTTTTAAAATATCAAACTCAACAGATCCCTGAAATTACAATGTCTTTTGTTTGTGCAGGCTAAGAGGGTCTTAACATGATCAAAACAATTTTTAGTTTTCTTTATTTGTCTCCTATAGTGCCTCACGTAACTCATTCGAGAAATGGTTAAGCTGAAAAAAAGTTATAGAAGAAATAAGAGAGTTGTACATTCTAGGATTTTGATATATGTGAAGACAAAAATAGATTAAAAATAATAAACATTATAATTAAAAAAAAAATTATATATTTTGTATCTTCACATCCAACTCTATCTGTGTCTATAGTTTAGTCAATAACTGAATATCCTATCCTATAGAAAAATAACGTAAAAAAAAAAAAATTATGGAGAGGAATTTATGAAAATGGAAGTTTTTATATATTTGTATACCAAACCACTAGGTTTGTCATCCTTGACCTAAATTTGAGGCAACCAACCCAACAAACATGTATGCTAGAGTTGTCACTCCTGCCCAAAAAAAATTGAAATTCAAATAATGGGCGCATTCCTAGAGGGCACACATTACTAAAGAACACACATGTTATTAGAAACAAGAGCATTTGTTCATGTTAACACAGATCAATAATCTCTCTCTCTCTCTCTCTCTCTCTCTCTTCAACTTCACTCTCCCTGTCCCTCGCTCACTCTCTCCACCCTCTCTCTCTCCATCGACCTCTCTCTCTTTCCCCTCTTTCCCTCT
>JZKD02S1667294.1:668433-695116 GCA_000966675.3 Picea glauca
TCGTGTATAGGTTATGCCTAGGATTAGATGGATCTAGGGGGATCTAGTTCATGGTATAGTTCAAGATCTAGGTCATAGTCTAGGTCATGGTCATGATATAGGTCTAGGTCGTGGTCTAAGTCTAGATTTGGATCTATGTCATGGTATATTTCATGGTCTAGCTCTAGATCTAGGTCTATTTCATGGTCATCATATAGATATAGGTCATGGTCTAGGTCTTTCCATGTCTATGCCTTGCTACGTCTAGGTCTAGGTTAGGTATTGACATGTCTAGGTTAAGGCCATTTCTTTCCTTATGATGTTGAGAGGGGGGTGGAGAGAGAGGAAGAAAGAGAGTTTTAGAGGGGGAGAGGGGAAGACAAAGAGACTGTTTGAGAGTGAGGGAGAGGGAGATAGAGAGGGAGAGTATAGAGAGAGTGAGTAAGAGGAAGGGGGGAAAGAGGGAAGGGGGGTTATATAGAAGAAAAGAGAGAAAGGTGAAGACAGTGGGGGAGAGATAGGTAGGGGAATACAAGGAGCGAGAGAGTGAGGGTTAGATGCATTAAGAGGTAAAGAGAGAAAGGGGTAGAGATGGATTGTTTAAGAGTGTGAGAGGGTGGGAGAGGAATACCAAGAGGGGGGGTAGAGAGAGAGAGAGAGAGGAGAGATAATGAAAGGGAGGGGAGAGAGGGAAGGATGATGGGGGTAGAGAGAGTCTGTGAGAGTACATATAGATAAGTGTTATTTCATACATAATATAGGGCATGTCGAACACTGATTGCGAAAAATACAAAATCATGTAAATTAAACCTTTTACACTTGTTACCAGACTGTAAATAACTAATGACAATAGTATAATATTGAAGAACATACAAATAGATAAGTGTTACATTACTACATAATCTATGCCAATCTCATAAGTAAAACTATAAATCGTGGATTTTTGATAATATAAAATCAAACAATGGGAATTCCCAGAGAAACATGAGAAAACCTGACAATGAAATCAAATCAAATCACCAAAAAGGTCAGAAATGTGAATGATAAAATAATAATAAATGAATTAAGAAAAACATTCAAAGATGGATAAATATTCCATATAAATAATATTGAATCCACTAAAATATTATGCTTATATTAAAATAAAAATGCAGAAACAACGTACCATAATCATCATTAAACCATGTGAAATCATTATTAAACCATAGTTGAGCAGTCATGTCCATAAAATATGATTGTTAAACAAGAGGTATAGCCATATTTCACTTAGGTCTTGGATGGGGAGGGGTTTAAGGGTAGAGTATAGGTTATTCCTAGGCTTAGATGGAGCTAGGGGGGCTAGTTCATGGTTTAGGTCAAGATCTAGGTCATGGTCTAGGTCAAGCTCTAGGTCATGGTCTAGGTCTAGGTCTAGTTCATCACCATGTTCATATAAGTACCTGTATAAGTACTCCAATGGAAGAAGAATGAAAACTTAACACTTAGCTTACATGCGAGGATACATTTCTTTGTTGCATATATCCTTTATTTGATGTAAGCCCTACCTTGCCTTTAGAAGATGTTTGGATTTCTTTGATGTCTACGAATGAAATAAAATGAAGTAACTCACTCATATTTATGGTAAAATAATTTATCAAGAAATAAAACAAATTCTGATACCTACCTACCTCCACCACCTAATGAATCAACACTTTATTCTCCTTTGTGCTTGAATGTGTTTCTCCTCTCTTTCTCCCACATCAAGGAACCAATGCTCTTATCTCCTCTCATCTCTATCATTTTCTTCTCTATGTTATGCCCTATTTTATTTTAATTACTTCTATCACCCACTTGTCAAACTTCAAATTATTTTTATTTTGATTTTATGAACAACATGTTCTATCCCATGCTCTGAGTCCCATCTCTACCATTTTTCATTTTTAACAACACCATTGGAATGCACCTCAATTTTATGTGCCTTTCCTTTCCTTTCCTTGCCATGTTATTCCTTTCCTTTCCATTCATTGTCTTACCTTAACTTTTCATTCCATGCCATGCCTTTCCTTTGAGATAAATAGGTTGAGGAGTGTTCTTGGTGCATAAAACAACCCAGGAGAAATGCATGTGTGTTCTAAGAACACACACATGTTCCAAGAACATGCACATGTTCCTACTAGGAAAGAATGAGATCCCAACCTAAGTTCTTAGGATTGAAAGTGTTTTAAAGCATAGATAAATGGTTAGATCACCAAGATGTGGGTGCAAGGGTTGTGGGGCCTTTAACAAGAGGTATATACATAGTGCACTTAGGGATTGAGTGTGAAGGGGGTTAAGAATCAAGGATAGGTTATGCATATGATTAGATGGAGCTAGGGGGGTCTAGGTCATGGTCTAGTTCATGGTTATGTACATGGTCATGGTCTAGGTATAGATCTAGGTCTATGTCATGGTCTAAGTCATGGTAATTGTATAGGCATAGGTCATGGTCTATGGTCTAGTTCATGGTATATGCTCCAGGTCTAGGTCTAGGTCTTGAAATTCCTTTCCATGTCTAGCTATTTCTATGTATAAGTCTTGACATGTCTATGTCAAGTCCATTTCTTGCCTTGTGATGTGCCAAACTTTCTATACTATGTTAGATTTTGAGAGGGAGAGAGAGGAATACATAAAGGGGGAGGGTAGAGAGAGAGAGTATGCGAGTGTGATAGTCAAAGAGAGGAATATAGAGAGTAGGGGTGGAGAGAGAGGATGAAATACAATCTGTGGGGGGCGGAGGAAGACAAAGAGTGTGGGTGGAGAGAGAGAAAGAAAGAGAGTGTGAGGGGGAGAGAGAAAGACAAAGAGATTGTGTGAGAATGAGGGAGGGGAAGACAAACAGAGAGAGAGAGAGAGAGAGAGAGAGAGAAAGAGAGAGGAATGGGGGATATAGGTAAGGGGGGTAGATAAAAGAAAAAAAAAAGAGAAAGGGGTAGAGTAGGGTGGAGAAAGGGAGGGGGATACAGTGGGAGAGAGAGGGAGGGTTATATGAAAGAGGTAAAGAGAGAAGGGGGTTAGAGAAAAAGAGAGGTTTATAGTGATATGGAGAGAGAGGGAGGGCATAGAGAGATAGGGAGGATGGAGAGAGAAAACAAGAGTAAAATAGGGGTTGTGAGTGATATGGACAAAAAGAGAGGGACGTAGAACTATGGGAAAAGATAAGGAGGTGGGGAGGGAGAGAGAAAGAGGGGTAGAGAGAGAGTGAGAGTGATACTAACAACGAAGAGAGAGAGAAANAGAGATAGAGAGAGAGAGAGTATGAGAGTCTGAGACATGTCAAGGAAAGGTCTAGGTCTAGGTCTTTCCATGCCTTGTGTTGTCTAAGTCTTTCCATGTCTAGGTATTACCATGTATAGAAGTGTGAGAGGGAGAGAGAGGGAGACAAACAAGGGGGTAGAAAGGGAGATTGAAAGGGAGACAAAGAGGGGGGGTAGATGTAGGAGAGAGGGAGAGGGAGAGGGAGAGGGATAGGGAGAGAACAAAAATCTTATGAGAGTGTGTGCGTTCTCTTAGGAATGTGTGTGTGTTCTTATAGAATGTGCACGTTCCTAGAGTGTGTGCATGCTCTTAAGAATGCATGCGCGTTCTTTTGAATTCATAATTGTTTGGGTGGGATTGAAAACATGTATGTTGACTTGGTTTCCTCAGATTTAGGTTTAAGATGACAAACCTAGTGGTTTGGTCTGCAAATTAATAAAAGCCTCCATTTTTGTGAATACATCTTTATTTTTATATAGCCTAAACAATTCAGTTGTTGATGAAACTATAGGCATAGATAGAGCCGACTATGTAGATTCCAAATATATAATTTTTTTAAATTAATATTGTATACTATTTTTAATTTATTTTTGTCTTCACATATATCAAAATCCTAAAACACATACCTCTCTTATTTATGCTATAACATTTTGTCGGCTTAACCATTTGTCGAATGAGTTACATGCAACACTAAATAACATTGATACCTATGATCTAAAAAAAAGAGAAATTGTTTTGATCATGTTAAGACCCTCTTAGCATGCTGAACAAACAATGTTGTAATTTCATGGATATGTTGACTTTGATAATTTAAAAAAATATATAAAATTAATATTATAAATTTCCAAAAAATACATGGCATAAGAACAACGGGTTTTATACAGGTATACTAGTTTTTGGAACAAAATTCCATCGTTAAGGTACTCAACACCTATACGAACAAAAACATATACCTTATATTTTGTTGGAAAAAGAAGGTACCACTATTAAACGAAATCAAATTTGACATAGTTATTCACAATTTCTATGAATAAAAGTTGTATATTTAGAAATCTAATTCAATTTTCTATGTTTCATCTTATTATACCATATTCAAATTCATTGTAAAATTACCTTGAATAATCCCTCCAAGTTAATAAATTGTTATTTTTCAAGATTTACATTGCCACCAATACATTATGAGAGACCATAATTAACTTGCACTCACCCTTATTCTATTCTATATATTCTTTATTAATATAATCCATAGCTTTTTATTAATATAATCCATAATTTTTATAAATAATTAAATATTTAAAATATTTTTTTATTGATATAATCCATAGTTTTTATAAATGGTTAAATATTTAAAATAAATTTATTTGAATATATTTTATCATTTGATTTTATGAATATTATATTATATATTTTATTTATATTCAAATATAAATTATACACATCTTTGTTTTAATTTATATTTATTCAATATTAATAAGATTTAAAAAAAAATGTGAAATTTATTAAATATATAAATAAATAAAAAAACATAAAAAAACATTAAATACTTTTTCTATATATATAACAACAGATTTCTTTTTTCATTTTTATTTATGTAACAATTTAAAATGCTTGTATTCTCCAAAGTAGTGCTTTCTTATAATAATAATAATGTAATTCATGACGACTTAAAATAACATTCTTCCCACTCTTTAATTTATCAATGCATTTGAAATAAACATTCTTCCCACTCTTTAATTTATCATGCTATTTGAAATAAACATAACTAGCATACCCTAAAGCAAGGGAAAGAGGGAAAGAGAACGTCGAATTGTTTTAGTGATTATGATGCTCAATGTGGTAGGAGGTGTTTTTTTGGGATTATAAATTAGAGTGCCCTAAAAATAAGATTTCACTGAGTTAATTTGAAATAGATTTATGGTGGAAGGGATATTGGATTACCAAGGAATTAAGGGTGATTGTTATATATTGAGACATTTTTGTGGGTAATTGGTACAACTCAATGTGTGAAAAAAAATCGGCGAGATGTGATCAATATACTAGAGTGCACAAAAATAAAATATGTTGCTTGCTCGCATGTGTGCTATAATAAATGATCATTTAACTTGCCCCATATTAAATGATGAAGTAACATATCCATAAGCTTTTAACAAATTCATGTTACATGTAAACATGTAATGACAATGCTTTGATACCTCGAGTCTAAATTAACATTAAATTCCCCTCAAACTAAAATCCATTTAATACCCATGTGATTGTTAGATGATTCTCATCCAATTAAATCAAATTTAATACCATTAACTCTTCTATGGAAGATAGAATCCAAGAAACTTCAAGTAATCCTAATCCCAAAAAGAAACAAGCTTATGTCATTTTAAGGCAACCATCTTCTAGTATGTGGAATATTGATAACATTGTTTGTAGGGAAAACATGAAACTTGCTCTACCTACATCCATGTATCCTGATTCAAGTTATCAAAAAAAAAATCATTTAATAAATGTACAATTCATGTTAATATCTAGCTTCATTTTTTTTTAAAATCTTCTCATGGTTCAATCTCATTCTATTTTGACAAGGTTGCATTTATGGAATATACATGTACTAAATATATATTTCCATACAGATTGTTGAAGAGCCTCCACACACATGAGATGAATTGATTGAAATGAGTTTTAATTTTTGGAGTTATGTTTAATATCACACACATTTAACATATGATGTTTAATACAATAAATCTTAAAAAGACATGTGAAAGAAAAATAAAAAAGAACATGGGGAAAGTCTCAAAGGGATTGGGTTAATCAGTGATATAATCGTGTAGAATCAACATTTAATGTTGTAAACATACATTCAATATTTAATGTTGTAAACATACTTTTTCATTGACGTTGTTGGATAATATAAATTAGTCACGTGTCATTTAGTTAGTTGTTGAAAGTTAGAATGTGAACATAAATGGCTAACCTAACCAACCAAGAAGAGATTGCATTTGTGGAATAGTCTATTTAATTGAGTGGCCTTGGAGCCCATAGCCATTAATGTTGATCGTTTATTTATAAGAATAAAGAAATTGCCAAGTCTACAAATGACTGCAATGACTTTGACAACATTCTTATTTTACATAAATACTTTAAATGGTAATGTTGTGGATAGCGTTAGTTGAACCTTTTTTATGGTTAACATTACATATTATATTACTTTGACTATTTCTTCCTCCGTGATATCTTGAGTTAGTTGATTGTTTTCTGCATCTGAAACTAATTTTGGGATGTTTGTCAGCATGCTGGTGGCCTCCATGTGTGTTTCTTCTTCCCTTGGTTGCTGGTAAAGATTATTATAATGATGGTAGGCCCTTGATTTGACCTGATCATAAGAGTCGACTTGTTGCCCCATGATGGAGGTGATTGAGATGACTGTGTTTTTTTTTCCTTCGAGATTGAGCTTGCTTGTGAAAGAAGGAGGTGTTTGTGTCTCCCTCTTTTATCCAAAGACTCCTCCCTGCGCAGTGTAGCCTGAAGATGTTGTTGCGCTTCTTTTTCTTGATTCATTAAGGCTTCTGTAACTGCATCATATTCTATTTTCTGCTGAATTTTCCTGAGCTTCTCTATTTTTTCTTATTTTTCCTGATGGGAGGGAGTGTAAGATTTTTTCACCCAGTATTTAAGAGAAATATTAACGGACTTTATCTTGCTTTCCCAGAAAAAATTTGGGGATCCAGAGATAGAGGTGGTCCAAGCTTTTGTTACAAGAGAGGGGATGACTGGGTTGTCCATCCAGAGCTAATTGAAACAAAAGGGTTAGGGGGGAAAAGTTCTGAGGGGAGAGGAAGGAAAGAGTGACGGGTTTATGGTCTGAGATAGTGGAGGGGAGAATTTGGGAGGAAATTTCGAGGGGGGAGAGGAGGAAGTTGTTGCTAATAAGGAAATGCTCGAGGCGGGCTGCAATATGTTGGAGGCCAACTCTTCTGTTATTCTAGGTGAATTTTCCTTTGATCGGTTTGATGTCTTGCATGTCCCAATCTTACATGAGATCAGTAATATTTTCTGAGAAGGGATCTCTAACTTTGCTTCCTCCTTTTTTTCCCCATACTTAGCTTTGGTCTTTCATGAAATGTAAATTTTTTCTTTTACTAAATAGTTTTGTATCCATTTTCACATGGAATATATGCAGTCTACATAGTACAATGACCAACTCCCATGCTGGCATAGAAAGGTCCGTTTGTAACCACGGCATTAGTAGAGGTGGAGCACCCTGCAGCCTGTCTTTTTTTGGAATCACAATGAGCACCCTTAACTTGTTCCCCCCAACTCCATGGTATTATTTCCCTTCTCAATTTATTGTCTTTGATAACCCTTTCCTTCTCCTTGGGTCCTTTGTATATCTTTTGATATCTATCCATTCCCTTAAAAATGTTTTCCCCCTTTCTCATGTTTTCCTCATTTTACTCTTTCTTTTTGTAATTTTATGTTTCCATGTTATCTCACTTCCATTTTCTTATTTTCCTAATTATTACTTCCTTATTGCTTTCATTTTTTTTTCTTTTCCATATTTAGTAAAATCTACTTCATTGTTTTTATTAATATATTCTATTTTATTTCAATTTAATTCTCATTCTCATTTTCCTTTTCCCTTTTTCCTTCTCTCAAAATACACTCATTTATGTAAACTTCACTATAATTTATTTTATATATTTTATTTCTCTATTCATTTATATTTTTCTAAATTTTTTATTCATTATCATATTTTATCTTTTCTTAAATATTTGTTGTCATTATCATATTTTATCTTTTCTTAAATATTTGTTGTTTCTAGTTTTCTTAAAATTTCTTCTTCTTAATTATTATTTTAATTTATTCATTATTCCTTATGCTTTTTTTAATTTTTTATTATTTGTAATTTTCCATTTTCTATTATTAAACATTTTTTTAATCAATCTATATTTAAATTTTATATTTTTATTTTCAATTTAAATTTCATTCTCATTTTTCTTTTTCCCATTTTTATTTTATATTAAATTTTTCTTTATGATTTTTCTAAAATTTATTTTATATATCATCATTTTATTATCTTTTCTCTTCTTTTATTAGTATTTATTTTATTATTATTATTATTATTATTATTATAAATTTTTTCTTTATTATGGTTTTTTTTTCTTAATTATTAATTTTTTTTTTTCATTATAAGTATTTATTTCTTTATAGTTTTATATCTAAATTATTTTTTCATTTTTGATCTCTAACCATGTTAAGGGTTGATGTATATCCAATCATGTTTTAGATGCCCACTAACAAACTAAAAAAAATATTCCTTTTTAAATTTATTTAATTTTTAATTTTATTTTTAATTTTATGATTTATTTGATATTATTTTTAGTTTTTTAATTTTGTTTAATTTTTAATTTAATAATTTATTTGATATTTATGTTATTTTTTTATTTGAGAATCATTTTTTTTTCTATTACTCTTATTTCATTTTTTCCTATTTTATTTATATTATTTTTTCCCTTATTTTTANTTTTTTTATTTGAGAATCATTTTTTTTTTCTATTACTCTTATTTCATTTTTTCCTATTTTATTTATATTATTTTTTTCCTTATTTTTAAATTAATTGTTTTTTATTTTATTTTAAGTTTTCTTTCCTATAGTAATTTTTGTATAGTTATTGTTTTTCTCTTTTCTTTCTTTTGTTATAAATTTGATTAATTTTTATTATATATTTTCTTTTTATTTTTATCAATTTATATTTAGATTTTATTATTTTTTTTTTCTTATTTTTTTATTTTTTTATGTTTTATTTGATGTTTTTCTCCCTTCCCTTTTTTTGGTTATGAATTTGATTAATTTATTTGTTTGTAGGCTCTCTTTTTTTAAATAGTTTAGAATATAGTGTTTTTTATAACTTTGAATTAAATTTTTTTTAAATAGTTTATATTATTATTTTATTTTCTCATTTATAGAGTGGTTTTTATAGCTTTGATTTTAATTTTATTTAATGTTAAAAAAAATACATAATTTTTATTTTTATTTTTAAACTTTTATTTAATATTAAAAGAAAAATCATAATCGATATTTTCATAAAAAAAATTTTAACGAGTATGATTGAAATTTCATTTAATGATAAAAAAAATTTAGATCAAAATAGAAAATAACACAATTACTACAATATTTTTATAATTTTAATATATTATTTAGAAAATAACACAATTTCAATTTAAATAATATTGTAAATAATTAAATTATAGAATTATAAATATTTATTTTTTCAAATTTTTTAATCATAAATTTAACAAATATAATCATCTCAACGTTTTTAATCATAAATTTAACAAATATAATCATATCAATGTTCAAAATATTAAAAAAAATCAATAACCAAATTAAAAATCAAAATAATAACTTTAAACTTTATTAAAAAAACATTAAACTCCATTTATGAACACTTGGCATTCCGCTCATAAGCTTGCGAGAATTCTATTGTGTGGGGATTCCGGTCAACCTACCGTTAACTACATAACCATGGCCTGGGATTTACTGCACGCAAGCAATAGTAATGCAGCAAAAGTGACATGGTCTGGCTTCATGCCGCCTTCTTGCATTCGGTTTAAAAGGTTGGAGAGCATCCTCACCACACTTATGCATACACTAGCTTGCAATCATTGCAATGCATGAGACCACATTAGCTTGAGACATCTTATCAAAGACTTGGCATGCTAACTCTATACTGCCAAAATTTGCATACATGTCTATAACAGCAATCTGAAGAGATATGTGGGAATCAAATTCACTTCTAAGTATGTGATTGTGGATCTTTTAACTCTTTTGTAGAGCTTCCAAGTAGGAAAATGTGAGAAGAACACTCAAGATGGTAGTTGATTTGAGTTTTACATCTACCATTTGCATCTTATGGAAATGTTTTAAGGGCATCATTAGTGTACCCATTATGAAGACATATGAAGACATGCTCTTATCATTGCATTCCAAAAAAACCACACTTATCTCAGGTATTTTCCCAAATACACGGTACACAATCTCTATATTTCCACAGGGTTACAGATTTATTAGAGCACTCCCTGCATAAACATACCATTGGAAGGCGTGCCTTATTAAATAGCCACATATTTCCTTGCCCATTTGCAAAGTTGTTAAGTGGGAACATACGAGAAGTATGGTTACCACATAAACCTCGTAGTTGTGATTGTCGAAACAACTCCAAGACCTCATTGCGTTGTCCATTATGCTCATAACCTGAAACCATGTATGTATTGGGTTGTCCATTATGCTCATAACCTGAAACCATGGAGGTATATAACACAGAGATTCATGCAGACATTTTGTCAAACAATAACGGGCATACCTTATGTTACCACATTTTGAATACATGTCTACGAGAGCACTACCCACAAAAGCATCCATCTCACAACCTTTCTAATAATGTAATTATGGATCTTATTACCATGTTGCAGAGCTGATGGTCCAGCACAAGACTTGAGTAAATTAGAAAAGGTGTAATTGTTGGGATGTAGGCTTGCCCTTCTCATTTGGAAACATAATGAAAGGGTTTCCTCACATAGACCAGCATTGGTATACTCTTTAATCATGATATTCCATGATATGACCTTGAGTTTCTACTATGGAATTTTGTAAAAACTTATATGTGCATCTGGTAGGCTGCCACAGAGGGCGTACATGCTCAATAGCTTGGTTACTAAGTACGAGTTATTCCCTAGTTCATTAATAAGTATGTGGATGTGCAGTTGCTTGCCTTGTGAGAGATCCCTCTTGCTGCCACAGGCCTCTGGAAAATAAGCGTACCTTTCTAACTCCCCTGAAAACTTAACTTCGACTTCATCTTCATTCACTCTAATTACACCATGTTCCTTCACACACACTCCATATAAGCTTGATTTTCTCCTTTCTTGTTCTCCTAGTCTAGTACTATCACAAGGAGGTGCAACAACCATCGCTCCTGATCTTGTTCCGCTTGTGTACATGTTGGGATTATCATGTCTCATAGCCAAAGGAATATGTACAGTCATAGCCATAGTTGTCATTGTATAAGCTTATAATCCATAACAATGGTTCTGGTCATACACTGGTTCTGGGGTACAACCTAGAGCAGGAAGAAAATTAGGTTGAGATTTAATGGGGTGTACAGCTAGAGCAGCCGCTTAGGTCCACTGAACCACCCGAAAGTCGAAGCAAAGGGAAGATTAAGATGATGAGAAGCGTGAAGTAGCTGTCTTGAACAGTCCCAGTGTGGAGTCGGAGAAGGAGAATGAACAATCCTAGTGTGGAGTCAGTGAAGAAGAAAACAGGTGGGGAACCAGTGAGTTCCATCGATGATACAATTGAGTTGCAACACCATCACAATCTACAAGCATGCTAACATCAATCAAAGAAGCAGATTCTCTTAAAAAATAGTCGAAGATCAAGTTATATTCGCGGCCAGTTTGTAAGCATCGACCAAATCTTTACCTTGTGATATATCTGTATATATATTAAAACAGGGCAAACTGACCTGCACAGGGAGCGTGTTGACCTCGCCTACCTACACAGGTAACTGAGGACCTCACCCACAGATAGGGTACAACCACTATAAATGTAGGAAATTCTGCACAGGTAGCGTGCCGACCTCTCCTACCTGCACGGTAACTGACGACCTCACGCCCCAATAAATATAAGAAGGGGCTCATTTATTATGAATACAAAGACACAGTACACAATGCAAGTTGATTTAAGATGGCACAATTTCACGTAGAATGCAGAAAACTAAGTGGCAAGGACCTGGCAGGGTTCGATACGTTGTGGCAGGGACGTGGACGTGGGCGTGGGAGGATTCGATAGGCCACAGATAAACAACAAAAGGCCCAGAAAAACTCTTCCTTAAAAAAAAATGACTTCGGCATACACAGTTGTTTAGATAAGTCTTTTATATTTAAACTAAAGAAAGAGAATCAAAGAAAACTATAAGTGTGACTATAAAATAAACAAGTTTTAAACAAGATTAATTAAAAAGTAAAAAGTAATAAAGTGAGAAACAAAACCCTTCATCTTAATGTCTTCAGTATCATCTATCAAGAATGCATAAATGCACACTCTAATTTTAGATATGCTTATTTGGAAGAGATAGATTTTACACTTCAAGATTATAAGTTATCAACGTCCTTATAACAAGTATGATTCTATGTTTAATATATCACATTAATTCAAAGTTCTTGTCTTTTTCATAAAGGAAATACATAGTTAGATTTTTTTTAAACTTCACCAAAACTTCCTTTCCATGATCTGTTGAACAAAAACCAACCTTGTCATGTGACAAACATGCCCTAATGCACAATGCACAGTGACAAACATAGTAACATTGCAATCTAATGAACATAATAACCTTGCAATCTATGGAACATAGTAATGTTGCATTATGATGAACATAAACTAACATCCTAATGTAATAATGTTTTACTAAATACATTATATTCATTGTATTACTACTTTATTATTGTATTATTAATATATTAATTTATTAATACTTTATTAATGTTTCATACGCGGCACACATTGTAAGTCGGGAGGAGTTGAACTGAAAACCTCATGGAACTTCATTTTCACGGCACTTGCCAATTGAGCTGCCCCCCGGAGGCGTATTTAATGTATTTATTAATATATTTAACATATTATTAATATATTACTTTATTATTGTATTAATACTGTAGCAATGAATTAATTAATAATGTACTATAAATTAAGTAATACATTATATTATGAATACATATCAATCAATCAATGTATACTAATACTCTATTAATGTATTTATTCATGCATTTGTTGTATTTAATATGTTAATATATTTAATAAATTAATTAATAGATTATATTATTAATGTATCAAACAATTAATGTATACTTTAAAGTATTAATACATTATTAATATATTAGTAGTTTAATATGGTACATTATATTAATGTATACTTTAAAGTATTAATACATTATTAATATATTAGTAGTTTAATATGGTACATTATATATTATATTAGTACTTTAATGTATACATAATGTATTACAAAATACATTAAAAGCGTTGTATTACTATTTTATTAATGTATTACTCTATTAATGTATTAATACTTTCTTATTGTATTAGTAATTTAGAACATGTGATTTTTCTTAAGAGATCACAAGTTCGAATCCATAGGGGTAGGGTATGTATATCTCCATAGACTTTACCGGTCAAATTGTTGAGCGAAGAGAGTCTCATACACCAATTTGGTGTCTCATGACCGTGACCTTAAAAATATATTATTATTATTATTAAATTTAAAGTATTTAATATGTTAATGTATTTATTGATGTATTAATACTTTAGCAATTAATTAATACATTAATTTATAAATTACTTTAATAGAGTATTGATTTATATATATTATTGTAATATATTAATACATTATTATTAAATATTATATTAATGTAATAATCAATTAATACATTAATGATTTTTTCCAAAGTATGAAGTATAAGAAAGCCTAAGTGGGCTTAATGGTTAAGAACATGTGTTTCCTCTTAAGAGGTCATAGGTTCAAATTCAAAGAAGAGTAGGGTATGTATACCTTAGTAGAGTTTACAATTCTATAAAGGAGATCCTTGACTTGACCGTAAAATTAAAAATAAATTATTATTATTATAAAAGTGATTAGCATAGCTGATTCATAAATTAGAAAAATGAAAAATTGCGTTATGTAAGTTATTAGGTAAAATTAAAATTTTAAAACAATACTAGATTAAAACAAAAAAAAAATGGCATGGAAAAGATTATGTCCAATTACGGTTCTGCAGAAGCGGAGATAGGTTCATCACCCGACTTGGGAGACACCGCGGGGATTGTTCCATCACCCGACTTGGTAGACAGCGCGGGTATTGGTCCATCACTCTGGAGACACTGCCGCTCGCGTGTCAACCTCATTCGTGGCGTCGTCATCACTGGGCTGAGGATCAGTTGATCGTTTCCTCTTACCATTGTCCTTTTGCAAAACAAAATCGGGAAGAGATCTTGCCTTGATATACGTAATGTATATTTGCATTCCTTGTTTCAATTGGTTGTACCTCAATATCGCTGAATGCCTGAACTCCATAATCAGTTGAGTGAAATCGAACTCATGACCTGCTTGCATGGCCAACCTCTTGTTCCGTCGCAGTCCCACGTAGAAGCAACATCGATGGGTAGTGCCTTCGGTATCTGAAGGATGCCAGAAATCTCGAGGGTAAAGATGAGCAAGCAACTTCAATTTTGTGTTTAGCTCAATCTGTGCACAAAGTGAGAAAAAAACTTCCGAAGTTAAACAAACAGTATACATATTTTGATTATAATTAATGGCATTTGTAATATGATTGACCAGACCTTCGCGATTAGATCCCTAAGTCTAGATTCAATCCATCCCTTCCATTCCTTGAGATCGTGTGCTGTAGAGGCCTTTAGCTCTATTTGGAAATAATTCTTGTACGCAGAAAAGAAGGGGGAAGGCTCGAAAAGAGCTCTCCAGCTCTTTCGCCCCATATTGATATCCTGTAATTTGAAGGATTAATTAAGCCCATTCTATTAAATCCCATTAATTTATCTGCAGTACTATTCTATTCGTTATACCTCGCAGATGGCTCGGCCTTTCTGAATTTCTTCCTTTATAATGGAGGACGTAGATGGAGATACATTGTAGTTAGAATTGTTGAAAGGAAGTACAGGTGTTATGATGGGCATTAGATCCACATTGCTCTTTGAATTAACTGGGTTCCAGTTTTTCAGTGGTGAAGTATCAACGGGTAAAATTGTAGTTAGTTTAACGGGGCTTGGCCAGTGCCAGTCGGAATAAAACGTGAAGAATCTTAACACCAAGTGGCCAGGGATGGGGGTCGGAAATTCTTGGTTGACTAAACAGAGTAGCAAGGTCAAGTTTATACCACCAAAATATCCTACAATCTGCATGCATGCATGAATTATTATTTTCATTTGCTGGTTATAAGAAATTAAATTACTTGAATGAATCAAAACCTGTTTTCATTAGCTGATTATAATGATTACAAGAATTTAAATTACTAGGGATGAATCAAAATCCCCACAGTCTCTACTACCTACATTTGAATATATGCCTCGACTTCTAGCCCACAGCTTCAGACACCGCAGTGCCTTGCGGTAACTCTGCAACAAAATGAATTTATATGATTAATCAACAGAACAACCAGAGATTACTGATTATGATTATGATTATAATTTGGTTTAATAAGTTAATTCAACTGGTTTGGATAAGCAGTTTCAAGGCTGAGCTTTCCCTCTTCAATCCACTTGAGGCTATGTGTCTGCTGAGAAAACATTCTATTGATTACCTCAATGTTTCCACCAACACGACGTTTAATGAATTCTATATTTCTATATCCGTTCAAGCTGAGAACACTCTGCTGATCAATACCATCGTAATTCAACCTATCACCATCGAAATTCTTCAAAGGAAACAATCGAATCAGTTACGGATATTATTGAACGGGCAAACGACATTAGTAGCGAGAAAATAGATAATTAGTTACTTGTGGTATGGTCGGCAGGTCCGTTTTAGCGCAGACCAAATCGATTGGTACTCCGTCAAATTTGAATTTCATTAAAGGCACTCTTGCAGAGGGAATCGATATGAGCTCTGTGACTTGAGGCGCCTCTGCTAACAACCCATGGAGTGTACCGAAGAAATGCAGCTGCCAATCAGTTGGATAATTAAACTAACAATCTTTATTTAACATTTACAAAATAGAATGTAACATACAGAAATGATTTGAAGGATGGGAATTTATTTTAAAATGTAGAAACTTTTGTGAATCATATTAATTTTTCATACCACAACTATAAAATGTTTGGCTAAGAATTTTTTTAGAAAAACTCTTGAAAAATTAACCAACCCATATACTAAATTTAACCCCTAAAATCATCCCTGTTAAAATACCGCGTGATATGTCATAAGTGGATTGAATAAACCCATGGGTGAATCCTGTTACTTACATCACGTCGAATGTAAAAGGGACCAACACAGAGCACATCAATGTCTGAACTAGGTTCGTGTACCTTCATCCAAGTTTCAAGATTTCAATTAGTGTAAGAGCTCTCCACGGTGGTGCAGCTACAGTATAATGTAATGAATGAGGATAAAAGTTATGAAAAGATTGCGGAAATTTACATCCAAACTGTAAGATCCGAAGGGAAATATCTCTGCACTTGCGATATAATCAGCTCTACCGAGATCGTTTACTACTTTCGTGATCCATTTCTTCACAATCTGAGAATAAACACATAAAATTACTTCATACTAAATGTGTTTAAAAGCTTCATTCATAAGAATAGTTCTATTTCTATGGTAGAGAGATCCGACAGATTTTTCTTTTTACGAATCCCTGTGTTGTATTTTATTGATTATACTCACGTCAGAAAGCTGAGAGAGAACATTCTTCCTTTTTAATTTCATCTCCTCGCTCTCATAAACCTGAGCAGCGACCAGAATATCTTGCAGTTCTTCACCCCCAGGTACCGTTTGAATATTTGCGCCGGCCATGGTAACTCGAAAATAAAACAATGAATGTATTTGAAAAAATACGATGTGACTGAGTTGGCCCGATATATTGAATATTCCACAAAATCCGCGGAGGCCATTTTAAACTCGGTGGAGCGATTTCACCAACAGTCGCGAACATTTGGGCGAATGGATGTCGTAAATGAAACCATAATTAAAGTATATGAATCAAAGAAACCAAATTTAGTAATGAAAGAAAACCTATAAAAGAAAACGTGTTAATTTTTAATGCTTACATCTTCAATGTTGGAAGTAAAAATAATTTCTATCAATTACATATTTGAAAAAAAATAGACTCTATAAGGAAATCTTTAAGCCTATAAACTATAAGGAAATCTATAGGCCTATACGCTTATACTTATTTAAAACATTATGAAAATACGCGACTATGATTATTCTCATTACAAAACATTATGGTGGGATTTCATATAGCAAGAAGATTTCTTGACACTTGTCAAATTTGGAAATGTAAACACTGCCACAGCAGGAAGACCTCCAAGTTGGCTTGTAGATTGGTGGAAAGATTTTGGTCTTAATAAAAGTGCAGTAGACTCAACAACTTTATCTATATGCAACTTTTTATCTCCTCTGCAATATGTTCAAAGCTTTTTCCAGAATGGACCAAATGATGGGGAAATCTTGTGTGATTTCAACCATCTTCAATGGGCAACTAAGGCTAAAACCAGTGTACAAATGATAAATGGCCAACCTTTTATTATTAAGAAAATCTACAGCAAAATGTGGGACACTCTCAATTATGAAGAAAGATTCCATACCCACATCAAAAATGATTAAGTCATGTCTCTTCATGTCTTACTGGTCGATAGTGATGTCAGTCATATTTCGTGGGTTTTCGTTATAAATTCCACTTTATATATAATGATGTTTTAAATAAAATATCTTAGAAACCTAGAGCACTTCTCTAGATTTTAGCATGGTTTGACCCGCATTTCTAAGATTCCTTAAGTATGAGGAAAGTAGATTTGAAATTTGGTTAGAAGGTTCTTGCATGTTCTCATTGCCAAATCTTAAAAGTAGATTTGATTCTAAGAAAATAGTAAAATGTCTTGACTAGTCTTTTCATGAGAATGATTCTCTTCTCCAAAAATTTGTATATAAGGAGATGAGAGGTTCATTTGAAGGAGTCAGTTTTTGGAGTCAATTTGAGTCTGTAAGTACGACTATTCTAAGCTCCCTCTCTTCGAGCTTTGGGTCTTTCTGATAGGTTTCTTTGATAAGCTTGTGTGATTCTGGCTCGACCAGCACGAACCTAAAGTAGCAGAAGCATTTAGCTTCAGTCTGTGTGTCTGTTTGTTGAGAGAAAGAGCAATTTGTGCTCAAAGTCTATATATCTATGCTATTCCGACTCTTTTAATATAAATCAGCTTCCGCATATTATCTCTGAAAATTGTCTATTATCTTGTCTCTGTATTATGCTCTATCTGTTTTCCTACTATTGTGATTGTTTGGAGTTCACTGGAAGGTTATGCGAAAGTTCACTGGAAATCTTTGTGAAATTTCACTAAGGGGATTATCGGAATTTCACTTAGGTCCTGAATAGTGTCTGTAGTAAGTCCCGCTAGGCAGGTGGCCGCTAAGGGCAATTTTGGGCATTGGGTTGTTCGAAGGTTCATGTTGGGATCTTTCTTGGGTTCACATAGGAGGTTTTCCGGGTTCACATAGGTGATTTTATGGGTTCATTATGAGATCGCAAAAGGAAGCAGTCGACAAAGGAAGGAGACAAAGACAAGTTTTATTCAAGCTTCATTCTCCACCAGAGTAAGCCTTTGAGTTACAAATGGTATCAGAGCCAACCACGTTTTCAACCCGGGTATGATAACATACTTCTCTCTCTATTATATTCTTATTGGTATAATAATTAATCTTGAAAGCCATATCAAGAGTCTTGGGCCTTTGAAAGACAAGATTTCCACTCTTGCGACTTTCTGGAAGCCGTATCAAAAGTCTCAGGCCTTTGAAAGACAAGGTTTCCACTTCTGTGACTTTCAAAGTTCTGACTAGTTATTGCCTGAGCAGTTGTCCAAGAGCTTATTCGACATTCTTTCACTCTGGTGCAAAGAACTAGAATCAAACACCCTTCTTTTCTGAGCAGTAATAGTTATTACTTTCACTATGGATAGATCTGCATATTTTCGAGATATTCAAAATGTTGAAGAAGAGAGTACATCAGGAAGAAATTCTACAAGCAGTCTAAGCTCTATGTTTTCTGACAATAATATCCACTGTCTAAACCATGCAAGTATTGAAGCCATTGATTCTCAACCACAAGTTGCATGGAAATTACCCGCCATCTCTCCAAGCCAGGTCTATAATGACTTAAGTATGTTCCAACTTCATGTTGTGTCCAGAGTCATTGTTAAAGAATCAGTTAGCCGTATACAACAAAATAGTGATGTTAGCCAAACCATTTCTTTAATCAATGTTAAATAAATCCACGCTGAAGCAAAGAAACACAAAACAAACTATCTACATTTTGGTTGTATACGTATCAGAATCAATCCTTTAGTACATAAAGGGATAGATTCTTGTGGTCTGTGTATTGTCCGAGATATGACACATAATAAGTTCATTGATTCCTTAATATGAGGCATTGTTTCTCCTCTATCTAATGGCCTTGTATATTTTGATTGTTTCCCAAACTTCTCTGTATATACCTTTGATGAAAACCTTGCAGATATTCTTAAACTCCAAATCTATACCATTGGATTTGATATGTGCCAGACCAGGACAAACATTTCCATCCAAACTAGAGGATGTTTTCATCATACAAACACTCTGTATCCTACAGTAATGAATGCTCCCAGTCAGAAATCCAAATCTAGTACCCTCGTTATTACTGACCCTCTGAATCAAAAAATAGAACATCAAATTATTCAATGGGAAAATATCTCTTTTCCTGCAAATAAGGTCATTGACACTCCTCGAATTCCAGTACCACGATCTATAACTTCTGCAAACATCCAAGAATCCTCTTCCTCTGCAATCATCTCTTTCCCTACTCCTCAACGCTCATACCTCAAAGATGCCCACCCTTATGTTTCTTTTATATCAACTCCACCCTTATGTTTGCATCCCTCGCTCCAACCCCTTGCTTCCTCATTAGGACAAGTATCTTACTATGTTCAGTGTTTAGATTGTGCTAAATTAGTAACAATTTCAACACTACCCACACACACAGAGAATGAATAGATCCATATTGAACATAGACATCATAATCCTAGGATGAATCTTCCTATAACGACCCTAGTTGAATAAATGTTTAAAAATTANATTAAGAAAATCTACAGCAAAATGTGGGACACTCTCAATTATGAAGAAAGATTCCATACCCACATCAAAAATGATTAAGTCATGTCTCTTCATGTCTTACTGGTCGATAGTGATGTCAGTCATATTTCGTGGGTTTTCGTTATAAATTCCACTTTATATATAATGATGTTTTAAATAAAATATCTTAGAAACCTAGAGCACTTCTCTAGATTTTAGCATGGTTTGACCCGCATTTCTAAGATTCCTTAAGTATGAGGAAAGTAGATTTGAAATTTGGTTAGAAGGTTCTTGCATGTTCTCATTGCCAAATCTTAAAAGTAGATTTGATTCTAAGAAAATAGTAAAATGTCTTGACTAGTCTTTTCATGAGAATGATTCTCTTCTCCAAAAATTTGTATATAAGGAGATGAGAGGTTCATTTGAAGGAGTCAGTTTTTGGAGTCAATTTGAGTCTGTAAGTACGACTATTCTAAGCTCCCTCTCTTCGAGCTTTGGGTCTTTCTGATAGGTTTCTTTGATAAGCTTGTGTGATTCTGGCTCGACCAGCACGAACCTAAAGTAGCAGAAGCATTTAGCTTCAGTCTGTGTGTCTGTTTGTTGAGAGAAAGAGCAATTTGTGCTCAAAGTCTATATATCTATGCTATTCCGACTCTTTTAATATAAATCAGCTTCCGCATATTATCTCTGAAAATTGTCTATTATCTTGTCTCTGTATTATGCTCTATCTGTTTTCCTACTATTGTGATTGTTTGGAGTTCACTGGAAGGTTATGCGAAAGTTCACTGGAAATCTTTGTGAAATTTCACTAAGGGGATTATCGGAATTTCACTTAGGTCCTGAATAGTGTCTGTAGTAAGTCCCGCTAGGCAGGTGGCCGCTAAGGGCAATTTTGGGCATTGGGTTGTTCGAAGGTTCATGTTGGGATCTTTCTTGGGTTCACATAGGAGGTTTTCCGGGTTCACATAGGTGATTTTATGGGTTCATTATGAGATCGCAAAAGGAAGCAGTCGACAAAGGAAGGAGACAAAGACAAGTTTTATTCAAGCTTCATTCTCCACCAGAGTAAGCCTTTGAGTTACAAATGGTATCAGAGCCAACCACGTTTTCAACCCGGGTATGATAACATACTTCTCTCTCTATTATATTCTTATTGGTATAATAATTAATCTTGAAAGCCATATCAAGAGTCTTGGGCCTTTGAAAGACAAGATTTCCACTCTTGCGACTTTCTGGAAGCCGTATCAAAAGTCTCAGGCCTTTGAAAGACAAGGTTTCCACTTCTGTGACTTTCAAAGTTCTGACTAGTTATTGCCTGAGCAGTTGTCCAAGAGCTTATTCGACATTCTTTCACTCTGGTGCAAAGAACTAGAATCAAACACCCTTCTTTTCTGAGCAGTAATAGTTATTACTTTCACTATGGATAGATCTGCATATTTTCGAGATATTCAAAATGTTGAAGAAGAGAGTACATCAGGAAGAAATTCTACAAGCAGTCTAAGCTCTATGTTTTCTGACAATAATATCCACTGTCTAAACCATGCAAGTATTGAAGCCATTGATTCTCAACCACAAGTTGCATGGAAATTACCCGCCATCTCTCCAAGCCAGGTCTATACTGACTTAAGTATGTTCCAACTTCATGTTGTGTCCAGAGTCATTGTTAAAGAATCAGTTAGTCGTATACAACAAAATAGTGATGTTAGCCAAACCATTTCTTTAATCAATGTTAAATAAATCCACGCTGAAGCAAAGAAACACAAAACAAACTCTCTACATTTTGGTTGTATACGTATCAGAATCAATCCTTTAGTACATAAAGGGATAGATTCTTGTGGTCTGTGTATTGTCCGAGATATGACACATAATAAGTTTATTGATTCCTTAATAGGAGGCATTGTTTCTCCTCTATCTAATGGCCCTGTATATTTTGATTGTTTCCCAAACTTATCTGTATATACCTTTGATGAAAACCTTGCAGATATTCTTAAACTCCAAATCTATACCATTGGATTTGATATGTCCCAGACCAGGACAAACATTTCGATCCAAACTAGAGGATGTTTTCAGCATACAAACACTCTGTATCCTACAGTAATGAATGCTCCCAGTCAGACATCCAAATCTAGTACCCTCGTTATTACTGACCCTCTGAATAAAAAAAAAGAACATCAAATTATTCAATGGGAAAATCTCTCTTTTCCTGCAAATAAGGTCATTGACACTCCTCGAATTCCAGTACCATGATCTATAACTTCTGCAAACATCCAAGAATCCTCTTCCTCTGCAATCATCTCTTTCCCTACTCCTCAACGTTCATACCTCAAAGATGCCCACCCTTATGTTTCTTTTATATCAACTCCACCCTTATGTTTGCATCCCTCGCTCCAACCCCTTGCTTCCTCATTAGGACAAGTATCTTACTATGTTCTGTGTTTAGATTGTGCTAAATTAGTAACACTTTCAACACTACCCACACACACAGAGAATGAATAGATCCATATTGAACATAGACATCATAATCCTAGGATGAATCTTCCTATAACGACCCTAGTTGAATAAATGTTTAAAAATTATAAAGTAAAATTAATTAAAGAAAATAATTGTGGTTAACTAAGTAATACTCTAACTACAGACCACATTTAATGACCTGAGAAATAAATTTAAAAGATCAATGAAAAATGTTATAAAATGGTTGCGTATGCAGAGAGGGAGCCTATGAATCCCGAAAAGATAAAACATTAAAGGAAGGATAAGGGACATACACGGAGGTGGTTGAGGTAGTAACTGCATGAGTCGGCGAAGGGGAACAAGGGAAGGGGAAAGGTTGACAAGAGGGGGATTCGACAGAGGAGGGATTTTTCTGAGGACTATGACATTGGTTGTGAGCAGAGAGTTTCTGGTGGTGACTTTTGATCAGTGAGGCACCGAGTTGATGGAGGTTTTGGGCACGGGGGCCAGGATATCCATAGATATCCTGGAGCTAGGTAGTTTTCCTAGTTGGCAGGGAGGACAATAGTTTTGGGCAGTTATTTTCTTGTTTGTGGCAGGATTGATCTGTGTATCAGGTAGCAGGTAGCAAGAAGGCAGTAGCAAAGCAAAGAGGCAACATAAATTAGCATCAGAACCAGGTACTTGTTAAGTTATGTATTTATTTCATCCTGCCATGAAATCAGTTTGAATTGATAAATCTAAGATACTGAAGTTGATGTTATGAAAATCCATATTATGCTAGGAAGTTATTGTTTCAGTTTACGAAATAAATTGTTTATGAAATTAATGATGTTTAGAAATATTAGGTTGTTACACTTCCTTCTACAAGATCTACAACAAAAGAGCCTTGTCCCCATCCACAATGTTCTGAATTTCCTTTTCCACATACACCCCACATTCTTCTTATAACATAATCTTATCCTCTTGGTATTTCTCAAAGATATGCTATGAATAATATTCCAAATGACATCAAGAGACCAGCGGTACCAGAAATAAGAAAGTTCCTTTCATTAATGAGTGGGTGACAGAAAAAATTGGTAAAAGAAGAATGGATGAAAGCTATGTTGATTTGGGATCTGTTTACCCATCCTTATGCTAAAATATTCTCCAAATCTATCACAGACAAAGAAAAATTGGCCTTATCAACAGATTGGCAAGAATATATGGCCAAGAACAATGTTTGGATTTCATTTTATGAATGGAAAACCCAATAACAAATTCTTGTTTCTTTTCACAAAAGGTCAACAGCCGTAAAATCTTCTTATACGCCCGCTTTGCGCCCTCTCTCAGTCACCTCGATTTCTTTCCCTATACAAACTATTTCCATCTCCGACTTAGGGAGAGAAATTTGAAATCTTAAGAAGGAAATCAAGGCACAAACAGAGCAAGAAGGTCAGGACACAGAACAAGAAAGCAAGGTTACAAATATCTTCACCATTCATCATCAAAAGTTCCATGTCCTCTTAGATATCAAGATCAAAGGAAAATTATTCAAACTCAAGACTTTGTTAGAAACAGGGTCTAACCTAAACCTTTTGAATAAAGATATCATTCCCATCCAATTTTTTCATAAGACACAAATGAGTGCTATTGGATTAGGAAATTTTCCAACATAGATCTTCTATGAAGTCCTTGAGGAAATTCTATGTTTCAAGCATCACTGCCTATCTTCAAAATTTCTTCTTACAAACATTCTTGTAGCCTGTATTCTCAGAACTCCCTTTTTTGCTACAATTGAGCCTCATGGTTCTATAAAAATTGTCAAATGGAACCTCTGGGTATTATATCAGCATTCCCTCACCAACAAAAGGATCAAAAATATCTATCCAACTTCCTTTTGTATCTTCCCCCAGGATTTCTTCTCTGGGTACACAGTCTAGAGTAACACACTCAAGATGAGGAATTGAAAAATAAGCAGTTTGATTTAAGGATTATTGATCAACTTAACCAAAGTCAAATAAAACAAAAGATTCTAGAGCTGAAAAAAGAATTTGAAGATCAAATATGCTCTAAAAATCCAATTGCTTTCTGGCATCAGAAAAAACATGAAGTCACACTTCGATATAAAGATGCCTATGAGGGAAAACCTTGTAAAAGCAAATCCATCCCAATGAATGCTAAATATCAAAGGCTATGTTTAGAAGAAGTCAAAATCTTACTTCATAAAGGACTTATCAGAGAATCCATTAGTCCATGGAATTTCTATGGATTCTATGTTAATAAACATTCTGAACAACTTCGAGGAATTCCTAGATTAGTGGTAAATTATAAACCACTAAATAAAATACTGGCTGATGATACCTATCCTATTCCAAACAAAACAAGTTTGGTAACTAGGATTGCTACAACAAAGATTTTTTCTAAATTTGACTTTAAATCGGGATTCTGGCAAGTGGCAGTTAAAGAAGAAGACAAATTCAAAACAACTTTCATTGTTCCAGCAAGACATTTTGAATGGAATTTCATGCCCTTTGGTTTAAAAAATGCTCCAACAAAATTTCAAAGAGTTATGGATAACACTTTGAAACCTTATTTCGAGTGGCTTATTGTGTATATTGATGAAATACTTGTATTTTCTTCCTCTGTTGAGCAACATTTCAAACATATTAGGAAATTCATGCAAGTTGTCAAAGAAGCAGGATTGTTTTTCTCAAAGAAAAAACTTGAAATTTTCAAAACTGAAGTCAAGTATCTTGGCCATATCATTCAGAATGGTGAATTAACCCTGCAAACCTACGCTGTTGAATTTGTTGATAAGTTTCGAGATAAGATTACTGACAAAGTCCAACTCTAAATATTTATTGGAAGCTTAAATTATATTAGTCATTTTTATAAAGGATGTGCTCAAGATCGTAAACTATTGAATGACAGGTTAAAGAAAGATCCAACGCCATGGACAGAAGCACATTCACAAGCTATCAGAAATATTAAGTCCAAATAAAAGACACTCCCATTGCTTTATATCTCTGACGATGATCTTCCTAAAATTGTTGAAACAAATGCTAGCAACCTTGGTTGGGGATCCTTCCTTAAGCAAGTCAGAAAACAAGAGGGAAAGAAAAGGGAAGAAATTGTTCAGTTTTCTTCCCAGCTCTAGCAAGCTAGTGAAAAGAATTATTCTGCCTTAGATAAAGAAATAAAAGCAGTTCTAAATGATATACATAAGTTTGAAATATTTCTTATATATAGGAAATTTCTGCTAAGAACTGATGTTGCAGCTATGAATAAAGTTCTTAACAAAGAGATAAACACTCTCAGTGATGCCAAGTTTGCTAGGTGGTAAGCCCTGTTTAGAAATTTTGATTTTTCCATAGAGCATATTAAAGGCACCACAAATTGTATCCCGTACTTTTTAAGAAGAGAACACCTTCAACATGTCTCTATGATTATCTCTGTCCAATTGAGAAATAGATCTGAAATCCTAATAACTATTCCAGATACATTGAGTTGGGAACAATACTCATCAAACTAGAAACCTCATTGGGAATTAAGAAGTACAAAATTGATATCTCCCACAAATCAATTCCATTGTTCAATACTAGTTCCAGAAGTTCGCAACATGCAAAGTTCTAATGTTTTAATTCCTATCGTTTTGAGAGCTTCACAAAAGGTTGTTGAAGCACGAGATGATTTTTCCAGTATTTTTCATTACATAGATCTCATTTGGGATATCAGGAATAACCAAGGTTTTAACCAACAATACTCTTGCCTCCAAAGACCTATATTAGTATCCCATTGGCCAGAAAGAAATCAATCCTTATACTTCCCTTGCAGCGACTATGATTATTCTCATTACAAAACATTATGGTGGGATTTCATACAGCAAGAAGATTTCTTGACACTTGTCAAATTTGGAAATGTAAACACTGCCAAAGCAGGAAGACCTCCAAGTTGGCTTGTAGATGGAAAGATTTTGGTCTTAATAAAAGTGCAGTAGACCCAACAACTTTATCTTCTATATGCAACTTTTTATCTCCTGTGTAATATGTTCAAATCCTTTTCCAGAATGGACCAAATGATGGGGAAATCTTGTGTCATTTCATCTTCAACCAACTTCAATG
>JZKD02S1667295.1:10939-37979 GCA_000966675.3 Picea glauca
ACTCTTATACTATTGTTCATTTCTCATTGAATATAATTGAATGGTTTAATTATAAGTTGAAAAATGTTTTAAATTGTACTTGATACTAATTCACCCCCCTCTTAGTATCAACAGTAGCCTCCTTCTGGTTGTAGCGAGAGAATTGAGGAGTTAGAGATTCCTTCAGGTTGTAGCCTGAGAAACTAGGGGGTTGGATCCTCCTTCCAGTTGCAGCTAGAAAACAAAGGAAGTTGGTGCTTCCAATGAATGTAATTCTTCAATACATATGAGAAAAATCATTACCTGGTTTTCTCCCACTTTGGTTTTCCACGTAAAACAATGGTGTACTGTGTATGTGTATATTTGTTCATTTCTTATTTACTCTGCAGTTATTGGATGATAATGCTACATTGATATAACACTTGGATTATATGGTTAAAAAGGATTATTATTTCTCTATTACTGATTCAACCCCCCTCTCAGTAATCCAACAATTGGTATTAGAGAAGGTTCCTTCAGAAATCAGTTTAACCATTGAAAGGTAGATCATGGAGAGAAACAACTTGTATAAAAATGGAATACCACAGTTTGATGGAGATAAATATGCATTTTGGAGCATAAGGATAAAGCCATATATTTAGGCACATGGATTTGAAATTTGGCAATCAATTGTAGATGGATACACAGTACCAACAGTTCCACCAACAAATGACAAAGCAGTGAAACTTGGTTGGAATAATTCCAAATCCACAAATGCACTTCTGAATGGTCTTGGTGAAACAATATTCACCAAAGTTGCACATTGTAAATCTGCTAAAGAGATTTGGGACAAACTTCAAAATATTTATGAAGGAGATTCAAAAGTCAAAGAAACAAAACTTCAAACTTACATAGGCCAGTTCGAACAACTAAAGACGAAGGATGATGAGAATATTGCATATTACTTCTTATGAGTCGATGAAACAATAAATGTAATCATGGGATTCAGAGAATAAATCAAAGAATCTGTAATTGTTCAAAAGGTACTAAGATCTCTTCCTATGATATTTGACCCTAAGATATCAACACTAGAAGAAAGAGCAGATCTAAACTCAATAAGCATGGATGAACTACATGGAATCTTCACAGCATATGAAATTAGAACTGAACAGGAAAATCCAGATGTAAAAGAAGCATCCTTCAAAGCAAACAAAAGATCAAAGAAAAAGGGAAATAAACAAGAAAAAGAACATAGCAAAAATAGTGACGTCTCTGAAGATGATGAAGAAGTGGCCAAATTTTTCAAAAGACTGAACAAGGGAACCAACGACAAGTGTAGAGGTAAGCTTCCTTTAATTTGTTTTAATTGTGATGGTATTGGTCATTTTGATAACAAATGTTCTCATAAGAAAAAGAGAAATGATGAAGGTTACTCAAAAGGAAAACAAACATATAAAGGCAAAAGAACCACAGAGTATTTTTTCAAGAAAAACTTATGCACCAAAGAAGACATCTCATCATCAGATGAAGATGAAGTTAGTGATAGTGAGACATAAAGAGTTCTATTCACGGCAGTAGAAGACTCTGATAAATAATACTTCGAAGAATAATATGAAGAAGACAAAGAAGAATATGAAGAAGTCAAAGAAGAAATTGAAGAGGCAGAAGTTGACTATCGAGAGGAATTGTTGAGTGCCATAGAAGTTATTAGAAGAGAAAAGAGGAAAAACAAGAAGCTACAAGCAGAACTAGAAAAGAAATAAGACACTTAGGAATTAGAACAAATGATCACAAATTTGAAGGTTCAAATTGAATAATATTAAATAATTGAAGAAGCACTCAAAGAACAACTAGAAGAAAGAGACAGGATCATTGAAAATTTGGAAGTAGATATTGTCACATTAAGAAAGGATCTTCAAAATAAAAATATGTAGAACAACTCAAAAGTTTTGAATGACATTATCAGCAGTCAAAGGCCTAATCATGACAAGTACAAACTTGGATACAATCAAACAGAAAAGGGATCAAGCTCCAAAACAATAGAACAAGAAACATATCCAAAGAGATATGCAGAAACAATCAAAGGGGATAGGAAAGTCTACAGAGAAAATTATAGGGACACCTCCACTGAGAAGATTTAGATTTCTGAATCAATGACCAACATAAACAGACAAATCTCAGGAAGAATAAGGATTCATAAGAGCACCTTCTTTCAGAAGATCTTAAACTCCCATGTATCAAACTATCTTTTTTGGTTTATGTTATGCATGTAATAATTTTGGACATAAATTTGTGAATTGCAGAGCTAACAACATGAACATAAACAAGTTTAAAAGTCATACACAAGTTTGAAAGTTTGAGCACTGAAGTGGAATTCTACAAGTGTGACAACTTTGGACACATGGGCAAAGATTGCAGAATGACAATCCCTCCTAGATAACCACAACAGAACAACAACAATCACAGACAGGAGCCTCATAAAAGGACATGGATAAGAAAGCATAATCAACACAACAATGAAGAATGCACACTCACTCTACAAGATAAGCAAAAGAAATGTGGTTGGTATGTTGACAATGGCTATTCAAAACACATGACATGTGATAGACACAGGTTTATTAAATTAAGAAAGGAAAGATATGGACCGGTCTCCTTAGGAAATGATGATTCGACTAAAATAATTGGAAAAGGCACAATCAGAATTGGGAACACGAATACAGAGGCATAACATGTTCTACTAGTAGAATATATGAAACATAATCTTCTAAGTGAGTCAAATGTGTGACCAAAGTCATAAAGTTACTTTCGATTCACAAAAGTGCGAGATAAGAAAAGAAGGTTCAAGAAAATTGATTGCAACAAGTGCGAGAACTTCAAGCAACATATATGTATTAAGTGAAATTGGAAATGAAAAGTGTTTCCTAGTTAAGGAAGATGAAAGTTGGCTATGGCACATAGGAATGGGTCACACACATTTTGATAACCTTTTCAAAGTCAATAAAAAAGGAATCAGTTATAGAAATGTCCCAGATCACGAAACCAACCAACACTTTATGCAAGCATTGTCAGCAAGGAAAGAAAACAAAGACCGGGTTCAAATCAAAGGAATATTCAATGACAAGACCACTGGAAATTGTGCATATTGATCTAGTTGGACCAACTACAACAAAGGGTATAAAAGGTGAGAAATACTTTATGTTATTAGTTGATGATTATACAAGAATGACTGTAGTTTTATTTCTCAAGAATAAGTTAGAAGCTTTTGAAAACTTCAAGGTCTACAAGGAAATGGTTGAAAATGAAATGGATTAAAAAATCAAATGCTTGAGATCTGATAATGGAGGCGATTTCACTTCAAAGGAATTTATGGACTACTGCAACAGTCATGGTATAAAAAGGAAACTCTCCGTTGCTAGGACACCTCAACATAATGGAGTTGTTGAAAGAGAGAACAAGACAATACATGAAATGGCTCGAACAATGATAATGGATTCCAAATTGACAGATATTTTTTGGACACAGGTAGTGCATACAATAGTTCACATTCAAAATAGATTAATGCTCAGAAGCAACACTAACAAAAATCCCTACAATCTATGGAAAGGAAGAAATGTGAAGCACTTTAGAGTTTTTGGAAGAAAATGCTACATCAAAAGAGAAGATGGCAGAATGGGAAAGTTTGACTCTCGTGTGGACAAAGGAGTATTTGTTCGTTACTCAAGTACAAGGAAATCATACAAGTGTTGCAACCTGAGAATGGACAAAGTTGTGAAAAGCATCAACGTAGCAATTGATGAAACAGGTAGACAAGAATTAAAGGAAGAAGAAAATGAATCAATGGAACAAATTTACGAAGAAGAAACAAAAGACGAAAAAGAAGGGGAAGATGAAGAGGATCCGATAGAAGTAGAAGAACAAGTTTATCAAGTTCCTCCAAAGACACCTAGAAGATGAGTATAGAAGAATCTTTATTCAGATCAGATTATCGGAAACAAAGACACAGGAGTTGAGACTAGAAGAAGAACCCGTTCACTAGAACAAATGCAACTAGCACTCTCATCTACGATTGAACCAACCTGTTTTGAAGAGGCCAGCAAGGATGAATTTTGGAATAAGGCCATGGATGAATAATTGGATCAAATAGAGAAAAATGACACTTGGGAATTGGTTCCAAGACCAAAGGATAAGAATGTGATCCACAAAAAGTGGGTATACATGAATAAATTGAATGAAGATGGACAAGTTACAAGGAACAAATCTAGATTGGTATGTAAAGGATATGCACAAGTTGAAGGAATCGAATTTGAAGAGACATTTGCCCCAGTTTCCATAATGGAAGCAATCCGAATGATTTTAGCTTATGCATGCTCCAAAAATATTAAAGTGTATCAGATGGACGCAAAATTAGCTTTTCTGAATGGGAAATTGAACTAGAAGGATTTTAGTTGTCAGAGAACACATATTATGTGTGTAAATTAAAGAAGGCCTTGTGTGGTCTAAAATAGGCTCCTAGAGCATGGTACTATAGACTGGATAAATATCTACAATAGGTAGGGTTCAGAAAAGGAAATGCAAACAACAACCTCTACATCAAGGTAAGTCAAGATAGTATTTTATTAATTGAAGTTTATGTTCATGATATTATTTTTGGTAGTGATGATGACAGGTTAAGCCATAAATTTACAAAGGATATGCAAAATGAATTTGAAATGTCATTACTTGGAGAACTATCCTTCTTTTTGGGACTTTAGATACATCAAAGCAACCAAGGAATTTTTATTTCTCAAACCAAGTATATCAGAGAAATGCTAAATAGGTTCGGAATGGAAGATTGCAAACCATTTATCACTCCCATGCAAACCAGTTGCAAGTTGAGAAAAGATGATGATTCAAAGTCTATAGATCAATGGAAATACAGGTCAATGATTGGTAGCCTACTATATGTGACAACATCTAGAAAATATGTAATGCAGACAGTTGGATAGGTGGCACGATTTCAAGCAGAACCAAAGGAATCACATGTATTAGCAGTGAAGAGGATTTTCAGATATCTCAAAGGAACAAAAGGGTTTGGATTATGGTATACAAAAGGAAATGATCTATCACTTATTGCTTACACAGATGCATATTGGGTAGGTTGTATTGATGACTGATGAAGCACCAGTGGAGCAACGTTCTACTTGGGTGAGTGCTTAGTATCATGTTTAAGTAAGAAACCATCATCAATATATTTATCTACAACCGAGGAAGATTATATTGCAACAACAACATGTTGTACACAGGTTCTTTGGATGAAACAAACTCTGATAGATATACAGGTTGAGTATGATGAGCCCATTCCAATCTATTGTGATAATACAAGTGCCATCAGTATCTCAAAGAACTCGATGATCCACTCCAAGATGAAGCACATTCCAATAAAGTATCACTTTCTACGGGAACAGGTTGTAGAAAAGAACATTAGAGTTTAGTATGTGGGCACAAAAGAACAAGTGGCAGACATCTTTACAAAACCATTTCCATGGAAATCCTTTGAGTATCTTCGCCAGAGACTCAGATTTATTTATAATCCAAAATGAATGCTTTTGAATGCTTATCTTATATGTCTTAGATGTACACGAGGAAGCACCATAAAGAGGACATTTCAGTTAGGGGGAGCAACCCCAGATGGAAAGATACCTTTGCCATTAATGACAAAGGGTGAGAGATTTATCAGATGCAAAGGACAAAGGAATGATTCCAAAGGGAGAAATGGTCACATAGATGCAGAGGACATAGGCATGGTTCCAAGGGGAGCATGAGTGATATGACTTCAGTATTGCATGACATGATTTTAGTATTGCATTAGAGTGTTTCCATCAATGCCAAAGGGGGAAATTGTTGATTAAGGTTGGTTGTCATTGATGTCAACCCTTGAAGAAAGTCCGGTAGCAAATTCCGGTAGCACAAAGGTTTGGGTAATGGACCCAAGTTTGTTTGATGTAAAGATGAATCATTATTGTCTTGTCATGGTTGATAAGAAGTACAAATGGATGAACTCCAAAGTGGTCCCCTTATGGTGAAAGACCTCATGGGAAGACACTTTGCAGATTGAGTTATCCTAGAAGTATGGTTAGAGAACCCATGCTTAATTTTGGAATAATGAGATGAAGGTCAGTGAAACTATCCTAGATGGATAATGCTTGTCATGCCATTTCTGGTGGTATGTGAAACATCACATAACTCCTCACGGTTAGAGAGTTATAGCCATGTGAAGTTGGAGTACCCTCATGAGTCATCTAGAAGCCCCCAAAAGTCAAAGTGTTTGCAAAATAAATCATTTAAATAATAACGTTAATGGAGAACTCCCTAAAATAAGGAAAGTGGGATGCTACATGAAAGTATAAATAAGAGGCAAGGCTCTCTCATTTAATCACACTTGAACACATTGAATATCTTTTGTTGTATGAGGATTATTGTAAGTACTCATTGATACATCTGAAGTTGCAAAATTTTGAGGTAGTATGAAGGGTTGACGGAGAAATTCTCAAAATTACAGTGAATACTAAAAAACACTATATTCTGAGGCATACGCGGGATGACAGTGTATTAGGGTGCATACATACTGAGGCATACACGGGCTGGCAATGTATTAGGGTGCATACATGTTGGTAAAGCCATGGAAACATGAGAAGACGAAGATGCAGAAGTTCTATATTCTGAGATCAAGCTCCAAGGAAGGTCTATAGTGCTCAGATACATCAGATCTATCCATTGGTTCAAAAGGTATGTCTTATTTCTATGAATAGTTGGATTTTGATGTATGCATGAGAAATGGTTATGGAGATTTGAGGATTCTCCCTAGAAAGACTAGTGGCTGCATGGGATCTTGTGTATAAGTCAAATCTATAAAAATACAATGCTAGTATATTTATCATTGATACTTCTTGTTGAGGCACATATTGTATTTCTTGGCATATGGCTAAGTGTTTTTGTGATATATGGTTGAGATCTTGTATTGGTTGATGTATTGAGAGGATGAATATTAGAAAGGGTTTGAAGTCTAGATCATGTGAGGGTTATTATACTTATTCATGATTACACACACCTTTGGCACATGACTAGAGAGAGATATGTATGAGGATGCATGCACAGGGTACAAATACAGTCTGGATGTAGTGACATATTACAAATCTATGTGAAAGAATACGCCCTAGGTACCATGGGAAACCCCTCATAGTCTCCTCTAAGATCCCTATGAAGAGAAAATAAGGTCACCAACTTGCAGTCAACATCCGGGGGGTACAGTTGACAGTTGGGATCAAGCATATGGGTAGGGTAACTAATTCAGAAGCCTCGAAAGCATCACCTCTCATAGAGGTAAGGGCACTGACGAAACCCCCAATACATGATCTCTCCACTACGCTCAGTTAAGATTCATAGTGGTTATCTCCTTGACTCTTCTTTACACGACCTCGTGTTTGACTCCTGTGTTAGAGGAGCTTCCTGACTATACTTATACAAAAATTGGATTTGAATTCTCCCTAGCTTAGACTCCTATGTTTTTTTTCTATCCTTGTAGAAATTAACTCTTCAACCTAAACCAAGGCCCTAGCCTACAACTTGTTTGTTAACCCTAGAAACAAAGTCTAGTACATTTTAAGTTTAGCATTCAATTTAGTGGATGTTTTTACTCAAAGGGTACATAAGTGCAACTGATGTCATTTGAGACTTGCAAAAAATGAAACTTATAAGAACATTGGAAAAGAAAAAAAATTACACTAATTCTTGAATGAAAAAGAGTTTCAAAAAAAAAAAATGCATGAACAATCCTTCAAACCTTGAAATGCAACTTTTTCCTTTCCTGATGCAAAATGCACAATGCAACTTTCAAGAGAAACAAACAGATTTTAATTCTTATTTTTCTTTTGAAATGATTTCAATATGAGAAGAAAACAAAATCCTATTGCTAATATCTTTTTCTTTTTCAAATAACAATGAAAAACAATGCAAAGAAAGAAAGAGACCTAACTAGCTAACAAAGAGCTAGTTTTTTTTTTTTTTTTCATTTTCATTTTCTTTCTACTGAAGAAAAAAATAACAAAAGATGCTAAAAGAAATATTTTTTTTTGGTTTTATGTTTGAAAAATCCAAGGAAAATACAAAAGAAAAGTCTTGAACTCAAATACAAACTAAAGTTTCAAAAATGACCACAACAGTGACCGAAAAACTGAGATCCCGAGAAAAAGACTAGTCTTATAGAAGTGCAATCCAAGAGATCAAAATAAGGCAAATAAGCATCCATATATATATATTTTTAGTATTAAAATATGATGCCTTATCCACCTACCAACTCCCAAAAAAACATTTCAGCCAAAAAAAATTCCAAATGACCCCTTAAACAGTCAAAACATGGCCGAAAAAACGCTGAAAAATAGTAAAAAAATCACCTTTTAGGGGTTATATGTGGGTTACTCCACTGTAGGTTGCATATATAAGATTATGTATGTGAATTTTTTCAAGGAAATTCATGTATGTACACGAATGTATTCGAGTAAACCAATGTACACCCAATAAAAACCCCTCAAACTTGAGGGAGGAGGGTTGGAAGACTTAGAAAAGATTAGAGAAATCAAGAGAATGTTGAACCAAGGTTCAAAACACAAAAAGATATTCAAAAATAAAAGCAACCAAAAATCACCCCCAATGACCCAAAAAGGGAGATTACACAATGGAGTCACCAATTATGTTATAGAAGTATATGTCCTATGGTTTTTGGATCAAAACCACAACATATTAGAACCTGAGGAAACTTCGCTTAGACTTTAATTATATAGTTAATTAAAGATAAATACTTGGAATAACTAACTCTTAGAAGATATGAAGGAAAGCATACCTGGAATCCTACGTTTGAAGTAGATCATGTTTAAGGTACTTCTCTCTAGAACTCATTCAAGACAATCCTCTGAAAATCCTGCAAACAAAGAAGTATGCAACTGCACATAGGTAGTTACCTACTAACTAACTAAATATAACTAATTCAATTTAGATGTTAGATTAAAAACAAGATACATATAATCTTATACAAAACATGAATAAATAGAAAATGTGGACGAGAATGAGAGATCCTTTTTTGATAACAAAAAATGGGGTTGGTTACAACCTATAATTGCTACGACATGGTCCCAAAACTAGGCTCTAATTTCCTCCACCCAAGGTTGAAGATGTATAAGAGTGCCTTCAACACTTTGCACTCTAGTAGGTCCAAGGAAGATGAAGGTGTTCTTTCTGAAAAGACAAGGAGAATGCAAATTTCAGAAAAGAGGTTTTCTAGGTAGAGGGGATGATCTCAGACACTAGGGAAATAGGGCACTTGCAGGACAATCTTTAAAATGCCAGCATAAGGATGCATTTCTAGGATATTCTTGGTTATCCTTTTCCTCCACCCCAAGGCCCTCTTTTATACTCCATTTTGATGGTTGGAGTCGTTATTGTTGGGTTCATGTTTTGATTATTTTATTTCAATGGCCAAATCCTTTTTGTATGCGATATTACATATGCTATGCTTCATATTAACCATTTTGAAGGATTCACAAAGGTTTATAGATCAATTCACCATGAATTCGCACCAGGTATGTATAATTGGTTTTTTTGCAATGATTTTGTGATCAATTCAACTCAGTTCAATGTTTATGAGGATTTAATGTATGGTTTTCTTGCAACAAGGTAGAATCATAGTCCGATCCTCCATCCGATACCTTATTCAGCATTCCATTCAACACTTGATCCGACACATGATCCAACACTCCATACGACACATGATCCGACACTCGAAGCACATTGGAGCTGGTGGTTGGTACATTGGAGACCTTTGATGGATGAATCAAGGATCTAGGTTTTGTGCCCCCTCATGCCCTCTAGCTACAAATCTCGACACACCTCAAATTGGGTAGTTGCAGTGATCACTGAGTGGCTCATGAAATTGTTAGAAGATGTTGATGTTAGAACTCATTTAATGAGTTTACTATTTTTAGAGAAGGTCAACTCTTCTAGGGGTTGACCTCTCAAGCTGTAATCATCTATAAATACCACTACCTGTGGCACGTCTGAAGACAAAATTTTATTGTTTTATACAGATATTATCTCCGATTTTGTTCCATACTCTATTTTCATGCTTAATGACAGTATTGCGTTGATTCAACCTCTACATTTTCCTGTTGGAGTGTAGCCACGACCTAATGGGGGGCCCACCAGTGGTTTGGGTGATTGTGTATATCAATATATATTTGCATTCATCTTGTTGCTTATTTAGATTTCGAAATTGTCTCTTTACTGTATGAATTTATCAATTTTAATTGTTGTGTGTATATGTTAATTATAAATTGTTAATCTAATTCATTTTCCTTAATTACAGATTGCTTGATTGAACTGTGTATATCATAGAAGGACATCCATGGTTATGTGTTGTTTGAAGGTTGTAGGAGCTGGTTAATTGTAGTGTTATGTATTTTTCTTCTTAGCTATAAGTTACCCTGCATGATACTAATTTAGATAGGTTCATTGAAGTCTTGATTAATTACTTTAGTTTTGATAATTTTGACAGATCATTAGTTTAGATTGGTTTATTTATAGCTTTGATAGATTAGTTGTTTTAAGTTTTGATAGTTTTAACTTAGATAGGTTTAATTGCAATTTCAATTATTCTCTGTAGGTCTATTTTGTTTATTGATTTTGCCTCAGCATGATAGGATATGAATCGATTTTGAATTATGATTTTTAAAAGCATTTTGGTTAATTTTGGAGTATGATTTTTAATGATAGATTAGTTCATTTTAGATTATGAAATCTCAGTTATGAATTTAAATTGTAATTTCTAGTTGGCATTAATCAAGAGTCAAAAGTTTGCACAAAGTGAATTTGAATTAGGATTTTTAATTATGAGTTTATGAGTTTATAGATTTGCTTGAGTTAGTGATTTTGAATAGAGTAATTTTTAGCAGTTGATGATTGATGTATAATGTTTAGAGATCACATGGATTCCATAAATACTTAGTGTTTCTTCTATAATGACAACTTTCTTTATATTTCCTTATCCATACTTTGCATTTCCCTGTAGAAGTCATCCTTGAATTAATTCCTCTTGAATTGTCACTAATAGACAGATGCCATCATGATGTTATTCGACACTGAAGACACAATCATCACCTTTGAATACTTTCCTTCTTTTTGATGCAAGATAGAAATAGTTTTGATCAATTAGAATTTGAATACAGTCATAACAATTTTACTTTTGGTTAAGTAGATTAAAATTTATTCTTCGCAAAATAGAAATAGTTATGAGTTCTTTTTAAGAATAGAGTTCACTTGTCAAAATAGTTTTGATAGATTAGTTGTTTACTTGCTTACTTGTTCACTCAAAGATAGATAAATCAAATAACTCAAAAATAACTTACTTGTTGTTGTTTATTTAAAAATAGATCGAATAGATTAACTAGCTTTGAAATAGATTGCTTGTTATTTGCTTATTTAGAAATAGTCCATGGCTCATTGTTTAAGGTTACTTAGGGTAAATAGTTCATAATTATATAGTTTATTAAAGCTCATTAATCAAAGGTTTCTTTACATAGAATTTGCTAATTAACTAGATTTGAAAAGTCATCTCTTTAGAAAGTAGAATTGTAAATTGATAGAGTGCTGATTCCTAGGGTAGACCATCTCCTTAGTTAGACAATCCTTCCATTAGATTTTCTTCCTTGGCTCATACAGTGCCACAAATCTATGTTTACTTACCCTGGGTTGATAATTTAATTGAGGGAATTAGTGCATATAGAATACCCACCATTTTTTGGCACCATTGCTAGGGAGTTGTCTTAAGGTAGGAAATAGTTAGGAAGTAGATCATTTCTGAACCTTAGCATTAGTTTGGTGGCGGAGGAAATTTAAGACGAGAGGTAAGAACCTGCACATATGTTATAGTAGGTTCCCCCAAACCCAATGGTAGTTTTTCTTTTTATTTAGTTTCATGAACAAACGTAGGGACCCAAAGGGAAGATACATTAAAATGAAACCAAAACTTTTGATCAAGGTTCCTTCTAACCTTTTTGGAGGAAGGAATACTCCACCCATAAAACACGTAGATCAATACCAAAAAACAGGGGTTATCTCAACCCAAAGAGCTAAAACAGTCTCTGAAGAGACCAAAACCGAGATCACTATAGAGAAAAAAATTGAATCATCAACAGTAGTGGGACAGGAGGCAAGACCACTCGGGCCTTCATCACAACCAACCAACATAACCTTTTCTTTTTCACCACCATCAGGGGAATCTAACTTTGTAGATATCATTGACCCTGAACAAGTGAATATTCTCTTTGGCAGTTCAACCAATATAATTGTTTCCCAAGTCAAAATAGAAACTTTGGCACCAATAGTTTCAACTGACTCGAGTAAAGTCCCATACATCCAAAAAATAGATAAATCTTCCCATCAAAGGGATACCTTTACTGGAAAAGAACCTTGGGATACTTTTTTGTTTTTTGTTTTTTTTGTAACTAGGGGAATTAATAACAACGACAGTATCGTACTCATGTGACATGGGGTAGAATCCTGCTGGCTGCCTTATAACCCCTAGGGAGGAATGCAAAACACACAAGCACACCCTCCAAGTAAATCGGGGTGAGAATCGACCTTGAGACCTCTTTTTACATATTTCCTTCCATTTACACGACACTTGCCAATCGGTCTACACCCCTGCGGGCACCTTGGGATACTTTGTTAACTTCAAGAATAAAACCATTTAGGTACTCTCTCTTTGGAAACCAAACTAGTATGGATTATTAGGAGGATCAAAACCATGTAAGAAACGATGAGGGAGAAGAAGTTGGAAACCAAACAGAAACCACCTTTGGGTTTCCAATTTTGGATACCACACATAATGTCAACATGAAGAACATTCCACTCTTGAAACTGCCCACCTTTTATGGTAAAAGCAGTGAAGACTCGGATACCTTCATATTTGAGTTTGAAATCTTGTGTAGGAGCTACAACTACTTGCAAGATGCCCAGAAATTAAAACTTTTTCCTGCCACTGTCAAGGATTCTACACTAAGATGGTTCATGGGGTTAGGAGAATCCAATATTAGGTCTTGGGAAGACATTAAAGCTATAATTCTTAAAAAATACCAAGACTACTGCAAGTCCAAGGATTCTCGTAATGACATTTTTAAGATTCAATAGTTAGAGGGAAAAAAGTCTCGAGGATTACATGGAACAATTTTCTTATATCTCACAGAAATTGAAATACCATGACCTCCCAAATGATGCAGTCATGACTCTTTTCCTTAAAGGTATTTTAGAAGAACACCTAAAGACACTTAACCTGATGGCATCAAGTGACATATCCCATAAACCATTTACAAAAATCTGTGAAATCTGTAGGAATTACTCGAGGAGTAGTGCCAACACGAGGAAGAGTGTTCAAGATCCTTATAGTAGAAACCTAAAAAAAATTAGTTCAGGTGGTATCACAAGGGTAGAGATAGGAAACCTATTAGATAACTTCAAAACTGATATCTTAAGTACAATAGGTTCCTAGTTGGACATGCTAAAGATTAAAAAGAAACAGGAGGAGGAGAATGCAACAATGTGCATATTTTGTCCAAGATGTAGGAGGAAGCATTCCTCAAGGGAATTCCCATTAGACAATATTTTAGTTTGTGGCTTCTGCACTAAAGACCACCCAACTGAAAAATGCCCATCACTTCCTAGTTTATAATCCATTTACAAAAGTGGGGATCCTTGGGAATCCTCTTATGCACCTAGGAGGCCATGGAAGCCTAGGAGTCAACCTACATACCAGGATCTACCACCTCAAGTTCCACCCTATTATCAACAACCACAATAGTGGAACTCACCGAATTGGCAAAACCGGTCTACACAATATCACCATCCTTGGCTACAAGTATGGAGAGGAGGGAATACCTAAGGAAACACTCAAGGTTCACCTGTCCCTATGCCCACTCATCCTTACCCCCAGTTTCCATCAAACATCCCACAACTTTTACTAGGTTTTGTTCCCCCACCTTTACCTCCTATTCCACAAAAACCCCATCAATACTAGAATACAATCTCCCCAAGATCAACATTATTACCAGAAAAACCATTGCCCAACCCCAATAACAAACCAACTCAACCTCTTCATAATGTTGAGATGAAAACCTTCCTGACATATGTTATTTCTCATGTTCCATTGCATGAGATTCAACTAAGGTCGGGAAAAGTTCTGAATAGACAGAGGCCTTCAATAGTCATCCAGGAAGAAGAAGAAGATGAAACTTCTGAACAACCCACAGATGACACTAAGTGGGAAGATGCTATCATTCCTGAAGACTAGGAACCAAATCTTCCCCAAAATGAATCTTCATAGATTACAAAATACCCTCCTTATCTAGAAATATTAGCGATTGAGAAACCTACGACTCGACCGAAATTTGACATTTTAAACTAATTGACGAATATGTGTGTCAAAATTACCTTGTTACAATCCATAAAGGACATTCCAATTTACAGTAAGGTGTTCAAAGAATTGTGTATCAAGAAACCAGGTAGGAAGCAAAAGGATCCTCCAACAGTACATTTGATAGGATAATTCTATGAATACATATCAGAGCAGCCTAGGGTCACAAAATATAGGAACCCAGGGAGCCCTATAGTAAAAATAACCATTAATAAGGTTCCCATCAAAAACACTCTCATATACCTAGGGCAACCATTAATGTTATGACTGTTACTACCTTGGAGGAATTAAAGATAAAACCTCTTCTTAGACCTACCCCAACTATTTTGTAATTAACAGATAAGACAAAGGTTGTACCTGGAGGAATATTGGATGATATCATAGTTACATTAGCCTCGTGGGAATACCCAGTATACTTTCTTGTCATTCATTCAAAGGATCCTGCTAAAGGGAATCTTGTTATCTTGGGAATACCTTGGTTGGCCACAACCAATGCATTTATTGGCTGTAGAAAAGGTGAAATGACCATCTCAAATGGACTTTCTATACATAATCTTACCATATACCCACCAAATCAACCTATCATGGAGAATCTATGGTGGCTTGAATGTCCATATGAGAATGAGAACTGGGAAGAAACCATGTTTCCAAGTGATCATTCTTGGGCACTTCAGGAGAAAACAACGGAAAATGTGCTAAACCAGTTTAGTTCTTCAATCACATGTGTTGATTTTGCACAATCTTTTCCCCAATTTGAGTACATGTTTGGGGAAGAATTTCAGGAACAGTTGGACACATCAAATTTATCTTCAAAATCTTTTATTTTTGAGATAGATGAGTATGCCACCTCTTATACCATTCCCTATGAGATTAGTCTAGGGAAATTCCTACATATAAATTCTAGACTAGATGCAGACCAACAAAAAAAGTTAGTAAATGTACTTAAAGAAAAATTAGGGAATTTTCCTGGGAATACACTGATATGAAGGGTATACACCTTGACACATGCATTCATCACATATATACCCAGGAAGAAGTAACACTTGTTAGGCAACCCCATAGGAGGATGAACCCGACACTCAAGGATATAGTAAAAGAAGAGATATAGAAGCTATTGAATGCCATCTTTATTTATCCAATCTCTGACATTAAATGGTTATCCCCACTTGTAGTGGTTCCAAAGAAAGTAACTGAGAAATGGATAATTTGTGTCGATTTCCAGGAAATTAATAAGGCCACTCTAAAGTATTATTTTCCCCGTCCTTTCATTGACCAAGTCTTGGATACCTTGTCAGGGAAGAAATACATCTCCTTCCTAAATGGATATAGAAGGTACAACCAAATTATCATAGCACCCAAGGATCAGGACAAGACTACTTTCACTTGTCCTTGGGGCACCTATGCCTATAAGGTCTTACCATTTGGTTTGTGTAATGCTCCTACCACATTTCAATGAGTGGTACTAGGGATATTTGTTGACCTTATTCATGATTGTGTGGAAGTATGCATGGATGACTTTACAGTATATTGCAATACTTACCAGGAAGCCCCAGATAATCTAAATAAAGTCCTTATCAGATGTCAAGAAATGAATCTATCCTTAAGTCACGAAAAATGTAAAATGTTGTTAATTGAAGGAGTAGTCTTAGGACATCACGTTTCATTTGAATGGATTAAAGTGGATTCTGCTAAGATTGAGGTAATCGTCAAACTTCCACCCCCCAAGACTCAAAAAGAGGTAAGAATATTTCTTGGACATGCCAGATACTACCAACGGTTTATTGATAATTTCACAAAGATTGTTGCACCCATGTTTGGATTGTTGATAAAAGATGTTGATTTTCTTTGGACTGAGCAGTGCCAAACCACCTTTGAAACTCTAAAAGCTAAATTATCTGTGGCACCAGTTCTTAGGGGACCCAATTGGGTCACTCTGCCATTATATTTCTCATGAAAAAACCCATTACCAATGACCAAGTGACTAGGTGGATCCGATTATTGCAAGAGTTCAATATCACCATCCTTGACCGACTTGGAAAGGAGAATTTTGTCGCTGATTTTGTTTCATGGATAAAACATGAGGGTGATGATATTCCTATTGATGATATTTTTCCAGATGAGCATCTCTTTTCCCTCTCTGTAAATAACCCATGGTTTGCAAACATGGAAAAATATTTGGCTACTAGGAAGTTACTAGCTCATTTGTCACCTCATGAAAAGCGTATAATTATCACACAAAGTGTAAATACTCTTGGGTTGGCCATGAACTTTTTCATACTGGACCAGACTTGATTATTTGTAGATGTGTCTGAGAAGATGAGATACCAGAAAGCCTATGAAGTTGTCATGATGGACCATGTGTTGGCCATTTTTCCGACAAACGTATAACATATAAGGTGTTACATTCAGGTTACTATTGGCCTAACATTTTTAAGGATGCTGCCAAATATGTGAGGAGTTGCGATAGCTGTCAAAGGATATGAAGACCCACATCAAATGATGAAATGCCCTTAGATGCCCAATTTATTATACAACCTTTCGAGAAATGGGCCATTGATTTTGTAGGACCAATTTCACTCATGTCTCGTAAGAAGAATTATATTTTGGTTTGTACAGATTACATCACCAAGTGGGTAGAGGAAAAAGACTTATTTAGGGCTATCGAAAAATCTATTGTTGAATTCATTTATGAAGACATCTTTACTCGCTTTGGTGTTCCTCATGAAATTTTTACAGACCAGGGCACCCAATTCACTTCTAAGTTGATGAAGGAATTAATGGAGAAATATGGGATCAAACATTGCAAGTCTTATCCATATCACCTGCAAGCTAATGGTCAAGTAGAGTCCACAAAAAAAGTTTTGTAAACTATATTAACCAATACTGTTCAATTACACCATAGGGATTGGGCTGATAGACTTCCAGAGGCTTTGTGGGCATATCGTACCACCTGGAGAAACACCACTGGGCATACCCCCTATGAACTAGTGTATGGAAAACAAGTACTTATACCAATAGGATTCCAAGTAAGGACTTTCTGTATTGTTGCACAATTGGGATTAGAACTAAATGAGGCACATAAACAACGATCCCTACAATTGAATGAGTTGGATGAGATTAGAAAATATGCTATCCAACGAACAATGTTAGTTCAAAACCAGAGGAGCAAGTGGCATGAGAAATTTATTAAGAAGAAACAATTCCAACCTGGTGATTGGGATTTGTTGTTTGATTCCCGATTTAAAACTTTTAAAGGAAAAATTACCTCTCGATGGTTGGGTCCTTATGAGGTAGTTACCATGTATGATAGTGGGGTTGTTAATATTAAAATGATTGAAGATGGACAAGTCTCTTTTGTAGTGAATGGACACCGACTTAAAATTTACCATAGACCCATTTGCAAAGAAGATTTTCTATAGGTCATGTCAACTGACAAGGCATTGGCCTTAGTGGATGGGAAAGTTTCTTATCCCTCCCTTATTCTTGAAATTTTTTTTTGAATTATGATTGTACATATGTAAATAATTTAAAGTGTGTTTTTGTTGATAAATTTTTTTAGAGATTTGTGCTAGTATTTATTTCACCAGGAGTGGACACTTTCAAGGAGACAAAAAGGGAAGTATTTTCCTTCGAAAAATATATTTCTATATTTGAACCTTGTTGTATGCTTAAGAATTAATTAAATAATGACTTTTTATTGCTTGTTGTGAATTAGCCATATTTTTGCAAGATTTCTATCTTCCTTTTTCTCAAGGCATCTTTAATGGCAGTTGCTCTTAAACTCCACCACTAGAGGATATAAGGAAGTGACACCTTTTCTTATCAAACCTAGAGGTTACTTGTACAATTTCCCCAAGAACCCTGAGTAGGTGAGTAAAGTATCTTTATGAAAGAGTAGAAATAAAGTCTGATGAGCAGTTAGACATGGAAACATTACTATAACTTAAAAAAAGAAGAAAGTGAGTCGAGCTTGAAGATACCTTTCTATTATTTTCCAATGGTACCATCCACTACACAATAAAAATTCTTGATTATACCATATCTTTAGATAGGCTACATCCACTTAAGTATCCCTTACATCAAGACAATCTATAAGGAATACATAAAGAAGATTCATCCTTTGACATAAATACCATCCCAGTCTTAAATACAAATTTTTAGAGTTGTCTCCCCATCTTCTTGCAAAAATAAATCTTTATATAAAAATCTTAAAAGATGGTGGACCAGTCTCTACTGTAAAAGAGTGTAAGAGGCTAACCCACTAGGATACTAAACAAGTCTGCTGGCAACGGGTACCGGTTTATGGTATGACTAGGTAAACTCATCGGAGTACTGAACATTCTTGTTGGCAGCGAGTCATTCTACCTAACGAGGGTGATGATCTGACAAACAATAAATAAAATTCCTAAATCTTTAAGCTTGTCTTGATGTATGACATTACTTGTAGACAAAGATGAAAAGAAGTATGCATGGTTAATAAAAGGTTAATGAACTCCATAAATCTGCCATTGGGAACTAGCTTTAAGACTATGTAGGATGTTCTATCCTACAGGTGGGGCCATATTTTAACCATCTCGTCAGACTAATGTGTGAAATTTATCTCTACACTTGGAAAGCTGTAAATCTTAGGCTATTGGGAGAATTGTCTGGTTCCCTATATTTTTGATTGTGAGATGTCACAATACTCAGGAGTGGGGGAGGGGTTTCCTAAGATGACAAATGATAAACACTGCCCATCTATATTATAATCCATGAGAAGAGGAAGTAGAATCTCTGTAAAAATTCTGTTATATTGTTTTCAGGATATTATGGGCTATTATATATCAACAATTGTTTTTATTAAAATGCTACATTATATACTATTGACATCACTATGTGTTATAAGCCTGATGTACATTTTTTAATGAAAGACTACTTAATTAGTTCTTTGTGTCAATTACAGATCAATGAAAGACTGTTAAATGCTCACTAAAGATTTGTGTTACATGCCTATGAACAGAGGAACAAGTTATTTAACAGAGGAACACATTGTTTTATAGTGTTACAAGAACTATGACAAGGCAATTAACAATGGATAATCCTATTCACACTTATCCTATCCATGCTCCTGTTCACCATGACTGTTAGAAATTGCCCAAGTTGAGTGCTATGGGTGAATGTACATTATAATGGGGATAATTTCTACTTGCACATGAGTACCATATGAAGTGCCATATGGAGTTCCATTTGGAAGATCAGATGGGGTTCCATCTGGACGATTAGATGAAGCGCCATATGGAGGATCAGATGAGGTATGCATATATTGTAAATGACCATGATTGCATGCATAAATGATCGTTCAAATTGATACACCTGTTACAATGGTAAGTTAAGATGAATTGAATGGTATGTTGTTAAAATTCATGTTGATAATTGAATTAAAATTTTTTAATTCATTTTTATGATCAAATGTCCAAGTTGAATACTTGGACATTGATCTAATTCTCACATAATTACATTTACCTCCAAGGTACACTATTCTAAATTCAAATACCGCGCAATCGTAGTCACACGTGGCGACCATGTGTGATGAATTCGCTCATGAATTCAACCATTTCCACCTTAATTGCATTAAAATCAGGTGTTTAGCCCCAATTACCATTCCACTCATCCCCTGTTTGCTGTGTCATGCTCACCCTCTTCCCGATTCCTTTATTCTTCTCATCCTCCATGCTGTAACCATGCCTAGACGCTATGAACCTTCTTCCTATGCTGAGTTTTTTTCCATTCCCAAATTCATAGAGTGTAGAGAGATTTTACTTCACGCAGGGTGGGGACCATTCTTGGCCAGTCTGTAGGGCCACAATGATGGTGTCTCACTACAATTCACTCTTGGGTTTGATGGGAGGATGACATGCATAGGGCCTCTGGCCTTCTTGGTCTCTGAGGAATCAATTGCCTCAACCACAGAATTTCCACAGGTTGGGGATCGATGGTTCAAACACCATCAATTGCCACGTCCAAGCTATAACAGAGTATTTAAGCCTTAATTTCAAAATGTTTATGGAGCCAAAGGGCACTCAAAATAATGGATCAAGAATGAATTGATTAATCCCCTGATCATAATTACCAGGCTTATCACTTGTGAAGGTAGGTACTCTGTTTTCAAAGCTTTTCATTTTCGTCTGTTAGCCCATTTCCAATTTAATAAACCCTTGAATTTTCCTTTCTACTTCTTGAAAAGTCTTGAGAAAATGTCTTCCCAAGTTCGTAAAAACTTGGCCAACCCTCACAATTGTCTATTCCACCACGACCTCATCAAATTTCTTGTCATAAATTAATTGACAAAATAGGGCAAGACATGGGATGAATTCCTCTACCAATTTTCAAACCCCCATCTCAAAGTAAAGACCAACAAGAGAACAATTTATTTAGGGGCTGTTACTCCATCTAAGCCTCATTCTCCAAAAACTCCAAACCCTCCAACTCAAGCTATCTCTTTGTTTGATCAAAAGGCCAAGGAAATTGTTGATTCCCCTGCAGCCTCATCGGGTAAGAAAACCAAAAATCCGGTTGATAATTCCCCATTGCCTTCAACACCTATTGATCCTCAACCTAAGAAGTTACAAGATGCATTTCAACAAGAACTTCCTTTAGTCCCTACAAACATAAGAGGAGATAATCGATTCAAAGGGGAATATTTTTGAAGAAGTACTCAAAGTACAAGTGGCAAACCCAATGTAAAACCTCCAAGTACTTTGGATCCTATCCAATTGTCTTCTGATCTTGAAAGCCCCCATAAAAGACTCAAAGAAGTTTATGCAAAAGAGTTTGAGACCGATAAAGAAGTTAAATCTGAACCTATTCTCTCTCACAAACACTCTATTAATCCTACCTCCCAGATGCCTACATCAACTTCCAAAGTTGATATACCTTCTACATCCATCAAGGGATCCAAGCCCTCTTCTTTTGAGCCATCTGATCATAACCCAGTTATTGAGAAATTGCAACAAGAAAATACTTAGTTTCTTCAACAGTTGGAAGAGGGAAAAACTATGGATAGGCATCTACATCATGACAATGTGGTATTGCAAGAAAAGGTGAATTCTCTCCAGTGATTGGTTGATCAAATGACCACCACTAATCACAACCTCCAAATGCATTGGAAACATCGTAAAAGGCCCAAGACAAAATCCTCAGGATAAGAGGGAGAATCTTCTAAATCCAATCCACCCCCTCCTTCACGAGTCTAGTTATGTCAGGTGATTCATTTTTGTTTGTAGAGGGACCTACAAATCCTTAGGCGTAGTGGTAATGTTGGGTTCGTGTTTTAATTATTTTATTTCGATGGCGAAATCCTTTTTGCATGCGATATTACATATGTTATGATTTACAGTAGCATTTTTGAAGGATTCTCAAAGGTTTATATATCAATTCACCATGAATTCACACCAGATATGTATAATTGGTGTTTTTGCAATGATTTTGTGATCAATTTAGCTCAGTTCGATGTTTATGAAGATCTAATGTATGGTTTCCTTGTGATAGGGTGGAATCACAATCCGATCCTCCATCCGGTACCTCATCCGGTACTCCGTTTAGCACTTGATCTGACACACGATCCAACACTCCATCTGACACGTGATCTGACACTTAGAGTGCATTGGAGCTGGCGGTTGGTACATTGGAAGCCTTTGATGGACGAATCAAGGATCTTGGTTTTGTGCCCCCTCGTGCCCTCTAGCTACAGAGATCGACACGCTTCAGATTGGGCAGTTGCAACGATTGCTTAGTGGCTCATGAAATTTTTAGAAAATGCTGCTGTTAGAACTCATTTAATGAGTTTACTGTTTTTAGAGAAGGTCGACCCTTCCAGTGTTCAACCTCTCAAGGTGTAATCATCTATAAATACCACTACCTGTGGCACAACTGAAGACGAAATTTTATTGTTTTGATAAAGACATTATCTCCGATTTTGTTCCATACTCTATTTTCATGCTTAATGACAATATTGTGTTGATTTAGCCTCTACATTTTCCTGTTGGAGTGTAGCCACGACTTGCTAGGGGGCCCCACCAATGGTTTGGGTGATTGTGTATATCAATATATATTTTCATTCATCTCATTGCTTATTCAGATTTCAAAATTGTCTCTTTACTGTATGAATTTCTCAATTTTGATTCCTATGTGTATATGTTAATTACAAATTGTTCATCTAATTCATTTTCCTTAATTGCAGATTGCTTGATTGAATTGTGTATATAATAGAAGGACGTCCATGGTTATGTGTTGTTTGTAGGTTGTAGGAGCTGGTTAATTGTAGTGTTATGTCTTTTTCTTCTTAGCTATAAGTTACCCTACAAGATACTAATTTATATAGGTTCATTGAAGTCTTGATTAATTACTTTAGTTTTGATAATTTTGACAGATCATTAGTTTAGATTGGTTTATTTGTAGCTTTGACATATTAGTTGTTTTACGTTTTGATAGTTTTAACTTAGATAGGTTTAATTGAAATTTCAATTATTCTCTGTAGGTCTATTTTGTTTATTGATTTTGCCTTAGCATGATAGGATAGAAATAGATTTTGAATTATGATTTTTAAAAGCATTTTGGTTAATTTTGGAGTATGATTTTTAATGATAGATTAGTTCATTTTAGATTATGAAATCTCAGTTATGAATTTAAATTGTAATTTCTATTTTCAGATTTCTGTGGTGAGTAGTTTCGAAATTATTTCTATTTTGTAATTTCTATTGTAATTTCAAAGTTATTGTAATTTCTATTTTGTAATTTCGAAGTTATTGTAATTTCTAGTTGGAATTAATCAAGAGTCAGAAGTTTGCATAGAGTGAATTTGAATTAGGATTTTTAATTATGAGTTTATGAGTTTATAGATTTGCTTGAGTTAGTGATTTTGAATAGAGTACTTTTTAGCAGTTGATGATTGATGTATAATGTTTAGAAATCACATGGATTCCAGAAATACTTAGTGTTGCTTCTATGATGGCAAAAATTTCTTTAGATTGCCTTATCCATACTTTCCATTTCTCTGTAGAAGTCAACATTGAATTAATTCCTCTTAAATTGTCACTAATAGTCAGATGCCATCGTGACGTTATTCGACACTAAAGACACAATTATCACCTTTGAATACTTTCCTTCTTTTTGCCGCAAGATAGAAATAGTTTTGATCAATTAGAATTTGAATACAGCGATAACACTTTTACTTTTGGTTAAGTAGATTAAAATTTATTCTTCGCAAAATAGAAATAGTTATGAGTTCTTTTTAAGAATAGAGTTCACTTGTCAAAATCGTTTTGATAGATTAGTTGTTTACTTTCTTACTTGTTCACTCAAATATAGACAGATCAAATAACTCAAAAATAACTTACTTGCTGTTGTTTATTTAAAAAGAGATCGAATAGATTAACTAGCTTTGAAATAGATTGTTTGTTGTTTGCTTATTCAGAAATAGTCCATGGCTCATTGTTTAAGGTTACTTAGGGTAAATATTTCATAATTCTAGAGTTGCTTAAAGCTCATTAATCGAAGGTTGCTTTACATAGAATTTGGTAATTAACTAGATTCGAAAAGTTATCTCTTTAGAAAGTAGAATTGTAAATTGATAGAGTGTTGATCCCTAGGGTAAAACATCTCCTTAGTTAGACAATCCTTCCATTATCTTTTCTTCCTTGGCTCATACAGTGCCACAACTCTAAGTTTACGTACCTCGAGTTGAAAATTTAATTGACGTAATTAGTGCATATAGAATACCCACCAATTATGTACAAGCTTTAGGAAGTTAGGGAATGGAAAAACATGTAAAATCCACCCGAAAAGTTAGGATTATATTTTTTTGAGACAAAATTAACATGTACATGGGTTTCTAATTGGAAACCCGTGTATGTACGCGAGTTGCTTCAAGGAAAGTCACATACATTTTGATAAATGGGTTTTTAAAATAATTTTTTGAGGAGGAAAAAGGGGATTTAAGTCCTGCAAGCAGGGAAAGGTATGTAACATAGGCCAATGAGTCATCATATGCAGGTGTAGTGGAAAATGATGCTATAACATCTATTTCATGTCACATGTCTCTCTCTCCATCAAACCCCATCACATCACCATCAAACCATGAAACCCCATCCTCCATATGACGTTTAGGTCATAGAAGGTGATATTGTAGGCCTCTAAAGGCCAATGTTGAGGTGAAAGGGGCCACAATGTGATCATCTCATGGTGTCTAAGTGCCTTCGAAGGCAACATTCATCCTCCCAAGTGTCCAATGAGATGGGGCATATCATCCAACATTTGGGCTTCATTCCCTTATGAAGGTTCAAGCAACCTTGTGCCTCCATGAGCAAGATTTCACCTGGAAAGGTCTTGCAAAGACAAAAAAGTATTTCCTCCAAGAGTCCACAAGTCACAAGTATCATGCCAAGTAAGCCATATTTAATAAAAGGACCACCCAAACATGTGCATCAAATCTTCCCTTTTCAAAATAAACAAATTCTCAAATACCTTATACAACTTGCCAAATTTAAGTATGGGAGAGTTGTCATGGTGCCCTATTGGGTAGATCATTCCCCAAGTCAAGGAATGTTTCCCAAGAAGACCCTCTCTAAGTCATGTAGAAGAATATGAGGTGGATGGGGGTGTGACTTTTGTGCATGGGGTTTCTTGACATACAAGGGCTCATATTGTCTCATTTATGGGTGCGTTTGTAGAGGGTTTGCTGCATCCTTGTTTTCAATGCAACCTTTTTCCAAGCCCTTTATTTTACATTAATTGATTAAGGTCTAAACATTCGGTACTATATGCAAGGAAGAGTAAAGAGTACCACAACACCACTCGAATTTAGGAACATATTGAGTGCCATGTGAAAGGAAAGTAAAAGACACCGCAAGTGCATTCCCTCGACAAGCGAGACATTTATTAGTTATGTGTTTTGTTTTATAGGTCCTTAAATTTTGTGGAGAATAATTTCATTTCTCTCAGGACCATTAGGGTGAGCATCTAGAGGATCAAATTTTGGATTTTATGTTTTTCTAGTTACAAGCCTCTGGGATTTTATCCCCTTCTTCCCATGAAATGAGGTACAAGCCCTTCTTGGGTCAATAAGTCCGAAAAACCCAAAAGATGAGGATATGAAGGGGAATAAGTGTGGAAAGTGGAAAGTATGGATGTGAATGGTACAATGACCCTTCAAGGAGACCCCCTATTAGCAACCCTTTTCCAGGGGGTGACCCACTTACTAGGACAACATGTCAACCACCAAGGTGAAATGAGGCAAAAGGAATAATTTCCAAGAAAATGTTTTCAAAATCAAGAAATTACCTTTTGAAACATATTCTATTGCTTCAATTTTTAAAATGACACTTACCACAACACCAAAATTGTTACCTCATGAAGCAAGACCCACTATCCTCTATGAACCAAGCCGGTGTGGTGGATGTTGTTGTTACTACCCAATGGTGATGTGTGGCAAGAAGAGTGGCTTTGTCCTTTGATCTGGCTCTCGACACTCCATGTCTGCAACCTACGGGCCTCGAGAAATCATCTCCTTAGTTACCCCTAGGCACAGGGAGGTATCGAGCTTATAAATTAGAAGGCTATATAAACACTTGTACTCTTTTGATTCAATGGAGGTCAAATGCATAGGAATGATTAAATACTTGGTTGTGAACTTGGCTTAGATCCCAATGAAGAGTGAATTATGGATGTGGTGGTTGCAAATGTACCTGCTAATTATGGGATATTATTATCTGGATCATGAGAAGAAAAGTTAGGGGGGAATTTGCAGTTAGACATGACATATGCTATTGTCATAGTCTTTGGTGTGGAAACAGGGATATTATATTGGGAAGAAAAAATTATTTACGATCTTAGTGATCTAGTGAATCCACATAATTTCCTAGTATATGCAATTGATGATACATGTAGTTGTGTGCTTATAATTGATGATCAAATTAAAAAATTCCTATTGGTTGAGGAACCGATTTTTCAAGAATCAAAAGCTAAGATGGTAGGCAATGAGATTTGGATAATGTTTTTGGATGGAGCTTCATAAAAGGAAGGGTTAGGAGTAGGAATTCTATTAGTTTCTCCATCTAGTGAAAACATTCCTCTCTTATAAATTAGAATTTGATATCACCAATAATGTAGTTGAATATGAATCCCTACTTTTGGGTTTGGAAACAACAAGAAGGGCTGAGATACAAAATATTACTATTTTTGGGGATTCTTAGTTGGTGGTAAATCATATAAAAAACAAGTGTCAAATTAAACACCCAAGGATGATAGATTATATAATTTAGGTATGGGATTTATTGGAAATATTTTTCTTGGTTGGAAACATTTCTTCAATTTCAAGAAATTTCGATTAATAAGCAGATTCTGTAGCTTTATTTACAAGCGGTTTTAGGCCCCCAAATATTTCTCATTTGAAATATGAAACAAAAGTGATTCATGAACATTCTATTTTAGATAACAAGAAAAGGGAGAAAAGACAAAGGAATGAAGCCTACAATTTACCTAGGAAAGTCCAATGACGAAGTCAATTGATGTTTCCTTTAAAAAAACTCTCTAGCCCTTTGGTTTTAAATTAAT
>JZKD02S1667295.1:37989-49110 GCA_000966675.3 Picea glauca
TCAATAGTTATTGTTCAAGGGAAGTAATGACTTCCAAAAGTAGCTACAGCTACCAAATGTAAAGGGAGGGATAAACCTCCAAGAGGAAGATACAATCCTCCAATATCAAGAGAGATTTTAACTCTCCATCCTTGCCCCTTCCTTCCACCAAATAATATACGAGAGATAATAAAACTTTACATTAAGTCATCACCATCAACCAATCATCACATAGAACCTGATAATGCTTCCTGAGACTTCTTCAATTTCTGAAATTATTCAATTCTTGGAGTACTCTTATCCTGTAGATAATATTACTCAATTTATTCTCTGAAACTCATCCAATTTTCACTCCTTGAATCCTCCCCAAAAAGAGGCTATAGAAAGAATGGTAGACTTTATTCAATTCTAGTCTATTTAGGAGAGTGAACTTGCATAGAATGCCCCACGCTCAATAATTAACATTCGATTCTGAAACTCTCACACAAGAAACTACAGTCCGTACTCTTTCCAATTAAATTTTTCCCACTTCATTTGGATTCTCGATGAATAAGTTATGATTCTTTTACCCGGAACACCTGTTTATTGACTAGCTTCAGGACTGGTCACAAACCCTATCTTCCACAGAGTGTATATCCATCATTATAGCGAATCAAGAGATGAAATTTTTACCAGAGGTACCTTGATATGTCTTCTCAATACCATAGCGATTTCACCATCTGAATCGTTATAGAAAAAAATTTATAGCGAAAATGGTAAGATGACCTGAAAATAACATACCCTAGAACACATCACCAAAAGACTTCACCCTCCCTTGAAATCTGACCTTCTTTTCTTTTTATTACCTCTGAAATTTGACTTGTATCAAATGAATGTATAATGATGTTTATTTATACCATTTATGTCACTTCATTTTAACATTAGGGACAACCTGACACTTTCTTATTTTGTAATTCTTTTCTTTATTTATTTTCAAGGCCTACATGTACTTCCTTCTTCAATTCACTTTGTCATCTTCAAAAATTCATTTCTCCTCAACCATGAGGATCCACATGACATGACACATACCACCAAAAACAAAATGATGTATACTATCCATTCATGGGTTTTGTATACGCATGTGCATTGTCCTTCATATCCAAATACCTTTATCAATCTTGCGGTCCAAAACCCATGACTAGGGTTGACATCAATGACAACAACCAATCTTCCAACAATAATGATGTTATGGTCTTGTGCATAGAACATATAAATGAATGTTAAGTAAATAGTAAAGAATGAATGCATCATATTCCCCCATGAATGAAAAATCATGGTTCCTGCGGTCCCCATAGGTACTTCGGGTGAGACTTCACCTACTTGTGAGTGATGCTGAAAGGGCCATTATCTTGGAATTTGTTGGTGAGTTGATGTTTAACCCTGGGTCTACCCACTGCACACCAATAAATGGTTATTTTTTCGAGACCATGATCTACGAATGAGGGGGATGTGGAGGCCTACTAAGGAGGAGATCATAGAATGGTGGAATACTAAGGAGATCGAGTTTGCAGTAGATCAAATTAAGAATCCAAGGATCATCACAAATGAATAGTTACAAAGGTATGTTTTTACAGATTTGCATGAAATTTTCTTTGTTGACTTCCTAAATGAGTCAGTAGAGTGGATCCAAATATTAATTGAACATATCAGAAGATATAAAACTATGGTTCTAAGGAATTGGACTCCTTAATTGATTCGACAAGTTAATATAGTAATCAATAAGACATCATGTGTAGTTGACTACTAGTTGGATAGTGTGCTGGAAGGTTACATTATTGAATTTTCCATATATTGTAATCAGTCGTATAGTGTTGTTGAAAGAGAATTCTTCAAGGGACCATGCGGAAGATACCTGAAGTCAATATCTACGTGGATTAAGATGTTGTTATGTGAAAATGGAATGATGACAATGGAATCTGATTGCTATAAGGTACCTTCGTGCACATAGGGGAATTGGGGGTTGACTAGGGAATCATATGAGAGTAGAGAGGGATGAAGAAAAGGAATGAGGAGTGGATGGGCTGATGATGTTGAGTGAAGAGTGTGCAACGAATGAAAAAATTGGAGTATTTCGCAGTGGTAAGATATTTAGACCAAATAAGAAGAGGATTGTGGCTAAGAGAGGGGGGAAGCACATTGAAATCGAGGAAAGAGACACTGGTGCAATATTCCATATCAAAGGGATTATGTGCATAGAAGAAAATATCCATCAACTCAATCTAGTAGAAGAGGATTCCACTCAGATCAGACTCTGCATCGAACCCGCGACCCCGTGTGTGTCGCCAATAACTGAGGTAAGATCAGAATTTTTGTTAATTATACTTAGCAAAGGAAGTAGAGATAGTAGTAGAAGTAACCAAAGTATTGGAACTAGTACATCGAGTCAAAATTAGTTAGCATTATCAGGAAAGAATACCACGCAGAACACGATGGTGGGGGTAGATCCCACCTTAAGGATGCATCTCTTTCAAGGGGTCAGTTCAAAAGACCCCGAACAACATTTGTTCATTTTTGATACAATATGGACTATAAAGAACATCCAAGATGATGATGTGAATATTGCACAGTTGGCAATGACCTTTGTATATCATGCACTATTATGGTATATGAAATATCTAAATACTACACCTGCAGGACAGATGAGAACATGGTAGAGGTAATACAAGCCTTGTTAAAATAATTCCAGAAGCCTAAGTCCCAGTCGTAGTGCATTACAGATTTGAAGGAAATTAATTAGATAATAAATGAATTAGTATGGGACTATGATCAAAGGTTTAAGATATTGAAATATTGGCTAACATTCAATATTCCAGATGAAAAGCACAAATAATGGTTTATCACATTATTATTTCTGCATATATGTTGTCATTTGATGCAACAGAAGATTGTGATGCAGTTAGAAGCTCTAGAAATTGAAATGAAATTGGAAGTGTCCCCTGTAGGAGAGAATAATGCAAGGATGGCTCAAGTTCAGTCACGGTTGGTTTCACTGGATATTCAGTTACAGGAAATTACAAAAGGAAAAGAAAAGTGTGAGGGAGTCTGGTGTATCACCTATATAATAGAGGGTCATCATAAATATGAATGTCTAGCCTTCCAACAATATTTGAATACCGTAGCTCTGAATCCATTAGGGTTATGGTGCGAAATTTTCAAGATGGTGGGTAACCACCCTCATAATTGTCCATTGATGCAAAAATACCATAGCACTGAAGAAGAACAAGAACATGAAGGACAAAGGAATGGGACCTTTTGTGCAGTAGGAACCTAGGTATTGTGACATTTATGATACTTGAGAAGCAGGAAAACCTTCTACTCGGATTGAAGGAGAAAATATCAAAGATGTTCCATTCTTATTCAACTCAGTTACTTCTCAGAAATAACATCTTAATTTAACATTATTACAGCAAAGCTATCAACACGGGAAGTAGAAGCAGAGGAAATTCCGCAGTAGGAAGCACAAGTCAAAGAAAAGGTCATGCCCACACAAGAAATCTTTCACAAGTTCATGGAAACATGGAAGAAGGCCTGAAGTGGCTCAGGATGAGCCACAGATTAGTGTTGGGTGAATGTTGGAGTAGTCCATTTTGGGTTATCTTTTGGAATCATGTGAAAGCAGATCACATGATAAATCAACAAAGGAACAATGCACAAGGAAGGAAGTTAACGCATTTTAAAGAGTTATCATGCAAGAGGCGGAAGTTAGTTAGGAATTTTGGGACATTTTGTCCTTGTTGTAATGGGCTAAGCCCTATTGTAAAACTATAAATATGTAATGGGTTTTGGGTAGAAAGGAGGAGAAAGATATTGGGAAGAAGAGAGGAGTTGGCTAGTGATTCGTATTTTTTACTGTTTGGTTGAGTTGTTGAGTATGAGTTGAGTTAAAGATCAATAGAGAGGTATGTGTGCACTCTAGCATAGAACAGCTTGGCCAGGTTTGGTTTTTTTACCGAAGAACAATGTATGAGGGTATTGTGCATGCTTGTAATGAAGATTGTGAAAGAATAATATAAGAATCTAGTCATTGTGGACGTATCCCAGTTTCGGGTGAACCACATATGATGTGTTTATGTATTTTATCTAATGTGCACATATAATGAACATGTTAGATGATGTGATGGTTTCCCACATGAGTTGAATGAGTATATAAGATAAGTTATTATGTTTTTATGGTTTCACACATAGAACATATGAATGAATGTTAAGTAAAAAGTAAAGAATGAATGCCTCATATTACCCCATGACTACAAAAGCCTGGTTCCTGCAGTCCCCATAGGGTAATTCAGATGAGACTTCACATGCTTGCGGGTGATGCCAAAAGGGACAATATCTTGGGATTTGTTGGTGAATTAATGTTTAACCCTGAGTCTGCCCACTGCGCACCAACAACATGTGATAATATATATCATTTTAGAATTTTACGGTGGGCATGTGATAAATACGCACTAGTTCTCTAAATATAATAACAACATCGGTACTTTAAATAACATAGTCACATCTGTGCTTTAAATGTAATAAAAGCATCGGTGCTTCGGAACAAAGAATGACACCAACATCTCACCTCAAATATTCAAAATTTTAGTACCTTTCAGTGCACGGGGTAATACATGCACTAGCACGTACGAAGTATACAAGCACTAAGAAGGACATAAAATAAAAGTGCATTCATGCATTAAAAAACTTAGAAATGTTCGGTGTTTCATATGCAAACAATGTAGAACCGATGCATAAAAATTATAAGAGCATCAGCGTTGAATACAACAAAATGGGAATCCATGGTGTAATAACTATAAACGCACTGGTGCCTTTTCGTTTTATGTATGCACTTAGGAATTTTATGTAATGGCGCACCAACACCTTTTCATTTTATGTACACACTGGGTCATTTTATCTAATGGCACATGGGTGCCTTGTCATTTTATGTATGCACCAAGGCAATTTATGTAATGGCGCACCGGTGTGCTTTTTAGTTTTATGTCCATACTGGGGAATTTTATGTAAGAGCACACCAATGCATTTTAGTTTTAGGTACCAGGGTGTTTTATGTAAGTTCGAACTGGTACATTTTGACAATAAAAGCACCCAAAAAAAAAATCCTCCGCTACAACCTCCACCCGCCCAAAAAAATTTAGTTATATGGAACATCCATTAAAACCTCTGCTAAAAGTTGTGCAACCAATAGAGGAGGTTGTAGCGGAGGGTTTTTTTCAAAAATTGCCAAATTTTATAACACTAAAAACCTCCACAAAAACTTCCACTAGAAGGTTTTCTCCTTGTAGTGAATGACTACTTGGGATTAAGGGACAATCCATACCTTCTACACTTCAATAAAACCTTATTTAAGTGCTTGAGGTGATATTCATCTAAATTAGAATACATAGACATGTAATCTAAGTAAGTGACTATAAACTTCTCCTTTTCATCACCAAAAGCAATATCCATAGCTCTCTCAAATGTTGCACCATCATTCATTAGTCCAAAAGGAATTTTGTTGTACATGAATGTGCCCTAAGGTGTAGTGAAGGTTGTATTATGATTATCTTCTTTGTGGACTACAACTTGGTTGTATCTTGAGAAGTCTGCCATCATAGATAACTTGTGAGAAAAAACTACCCTCTATAGCATATGATCCATATTAGGGAAGGGATCGTTATCCTTCAATGAAACTAGGTTAAGATTCTTGAAATATACACAAAACATATTTTTCCATACTTCTTTCTAAATGGAACCAAGTTAGCAACCCATTCTAAATATCTCAAAGAAATAATGCTACAAACATCCAACAATTTTTTCAATCATTGGAAAAAGTAATGGGTTTACTTACCCGAGCTTATATCTAAAGGGATTTACCCCTTGTTTCAAAGGAATATTATGCTTTGTTATGANCGATTTCACCATCTGAATCGTTCTAGAAAAAAAATTATAGCAAAAATGGTAAGATGACCTAAAAATAACATACCTTAGAACACATCACCAAAAGACTTCATCCTCCCTTGAAATCTGACCTTATTTTCTTCTTATTACCTCTGAAATTTGACTTGTATCAAATGAATGTATAATGATGTTTATTTATACCATTTATGTCACTTCATTTTAACATTAGGTCCAACCTAACACTTTCTTATTTTGTAATTCTTTTCTTTAATTATTTTCAAGGCCTACATGTACTTCCTTCTTCAATTCACTTTGTCATCTTCAAAAAATCATTTCTCCTCAACCATGAGGATTCACATGATGTGACACATACCACCAGAAACAAAATGATGTATACTATCCATTCATGGGTGTTGTATATGCATGTGCATTGTCCTTCATGTCCAAATACCTTTATCAATCTTGCGGTCCAAAACCCATGACTAGGGTTGACATCAATGACAACAACCAATCTTCCAACAATAATGATGTTATGGTCTTGCGCATAGAACATATAAATGAATGTTAAGTAAATAGTAAAGAATGAATGCATCATATTCCCCCATGAATGCAAAATCATGGTTCCTGCGGTCCCCATAGGTACTTCGGTTGAGACTTCACCTACTTGCGGGTGATGCCGAAAGGGACATTATCTTGGAATTTGTTGGTGAGTTGATGTTTAACCCTGGGTCTACCCACTGCACACCAATAAATGGTTATTTTTTCGAGACCAAGATATGCAAATGAGGGGGATGTGGAGGCCTACTAAGGAGGAGATCAGAGAATGGTGGAATGCTAAGGAGATCGAGTTTGCAGTAGATCAAATTAAGAATCCAAGGATCATCACAAAGGAATGGTTACAAAGGTATGTTTTTATAGATTTGCATGAAATTTTCTTTGTTGACTTCCTGAATGAGTTAGTAGAGTGGATCCAAATATTAATTGAACATATCAGAAGATATAAAACTATGGTTCTAAGGAATTGGACTCCTGAATTGATTCGACAAGTTAATATAGTAATCAATAAGACATCATGTGTAGTTGACTACTAGTTGGATAGTGTGCTGGAAGGTTACATTATTGAATTTTCCATATATTGTAATCAGTCGTATAGTGTTGTTGAAAGAGAATTCTTCAAGGGACCATGCGGAAGATACCTGAAGTCAATATCTACGTGGATTAAGATGTTGTTATGTGAAAATGGAATGATGACAATGGAATCTGATTGCTATAAGGTACCTTCGTGCACATAGGGGAATTGGGGGTTGACTAGGGAATCATATGAGAGTAGAGAGGGATGAAGAAAAGGAATGAGGAGTGGATGGGCTGATGATGTTGAGTGAAGAGTGTGCAACGAATGAAAAAATTGGAGTATTTCGCAGTGGTAAGATATTTAGACCAAATAAGAAGAGGATTGTGGCTAAGAGAGGGGGGAAGCACATTGAAATCGAGGAAAGAGACACTGGTGCAATATTCCATATCAAAGGGATTATGTGCATAGAAGAAAATATCCATCAACTCAATCTAGTAGAAGAGGATTCCACTCAGATCAGACTCTGCATCGAACCCGCGACCCCGTGTGTGTCGCCAATAACTGAGGTAAGATCAGAATTTTTGTTAATTATACTTAGCAAAGGAAGTAGAGATAGTAGTAGAAGTAACCAAAGTATTGGAACTAGTACATCGAGTCAAAATTAGTTAGCATTATCAGGAAAGAATACCACGCAGAACACGATGGTGGGGGTAGATCCCACCTTAAGGATGCATCTCTTTCAAGGGGTCAGTTCAAAAGACCCCGAACAACATTTGTTCATTTTTGATACAATATGGACTATAAAGAACATCCAAGATGATGATGTGAATATTGCACAGTTGGCAATGACCTTTGTATATCATGCACTATTATGGTATATGAAATATCTAAATACTACACCTGCAGGACAGATGAGAACATGGTAGAGGTAATACAAGCCTTGTTAAAATAATTCCAGAAGCCTAAGTCCCAGTCGTAGTGCATTACAGATTTGAAGGAAATTAATTAGATAATAAATGAATTAGTATGGGACTATGATCAAAGGTTTAAGATATTGAAATATTGGCTAACATTCAATATTCCAGATGAAAAGCACAAATAATGGTTTATCACATTATTATTTCTGCATATATGTTGTCATTTGATGCAACAGAAGATTGTGATGCAGTTAGAAGCTCTAGAAATTGAAATGAAATTGGAAGTGTCCCCTGTAGGAGAGAATAATGCAAGGATGGCTCAAGTTCAGTCACGGTTGGTTTCACTGGATATTCAGTTACAGGAAATTACAAAAGGAAAAGAAAAGTGTGAGGGAGTCTGGTGTATCACCTATATAATAGAGGGTCATCATAAATATGAATGTCTAGCCTTCCAACAATATTTGAATACCGTAGCTCTGAATCCATTAGGGTTATGGTGCGAAATTTTCAAGATGGTGGGTAACCACCCTCATAATTGTCCATTGATGCAAAAATACCATAGCACTGAAGAAGAACAAGAACATGAAGGACAAAGGAATGGGACCTTTTGTGCAGTAGGAACCTAGGTATTGTGACATTTATGATACTTGAGAAGCAGGAAAACCTTCTACTCGGATTGAAGGAGAAAATATCAAAGATGTTCCATTCTTATTCAACTCAGTTACTTCTCAGAAATAACATCTTAATTTAACATTATTACAGCAAAGCTATCAACACGGGAAGTAGAAGCAGAGGAAATTCCGCAGTAGGAAGCACAAGTCAAAGAAAAGGTCATGCCCACACAAGAAATCTTTCACAAGTTCATGGAAACATGGAAGAAGGCCTGAAGTGGCTCAGGATGAGCCACAGATTAGTGTTGGGTGAATGTTGGAGTAGTCCATTTTGGGTTATCTTTTGGAATCATGTGAAAGCAGATCACATGATAAATCAACAAAGGAACAATGCACAAGGAAGGAAGTTAACGCATTTTAAAGAGTTATCATGCAAGAGGCGGAAGTTAGTTAGGAATTTTGGGACATTTTGTCCTTGTTGTAATGGGCTAAGCCCTATTGTAAAACTATAAATATGTAATGGGTTTTGGGTAGAAAGGAGGAGAAAGATATTGGGAAGAAGAGAGGAGTTGGCTAGTGATTCGTATTTTTTACTGTTTGGTTGAGTTGTTGAGTATGAGTTGAGTTAAAGATCAATAGAGAGGTATGTGTGCACTCTAGCATAGAACAGCTTGGCCAGGTTTGGTTTTTTTACCGAAGAACAATGTATGAGGGTATTGTGCATGCTTGTAATGAAGATTGTGAAAGAATAATATAAGAATCTAGTCATTGTGGACGTATCCCAGTTTCGGGTGAACCACATATGATGTGTTTATGTATTTTATCTAATGTGCACATATAATGAACATGTTAGATGATGTGATGGTTTCCCACATGAGTTGAATGAGTATATAAGATAAGTTATTATGTTTTTATGGTTTCACACATAGAACATATGAATGAATGTTAAGTAAAAAGTAAAGAATGAATGCCTCATATTACCCCATGACTACAAAAGCCTGGTTCCTGCAGTCCCCATAGGGTAATTCAGATGAGACTTCACATGCTTGCGGGTGATGCCAAAAGGGACAATATCTTGGGATTTGTTGGTGAATTAATGTTTAACCCTGAGTCTGCCCACTGCGCACCAACAACATGTGATAATATATATCATTTTAGAATTTTACGGTGGGCATGTGATAAATACGCACTAGTTCTCTAAATATAATAACAACATCGGTACTTTAAATAACATAGTCACATCTGTGCTTTAAATGTAATAAAAGCATCGGTGCTTCGGAACAAAGAATGACACCAACATCTCACCTCAAATATTCAAAATTTTAGTACCTTTCAGTGCACGGGGTAATACATGCACTAGCACGTACGAAGTATACAAGCACTAAGAAGGACATAAAATAAAAGTGCATTCATGCATTAAAAAACTTAGAAATGTTCGGTGTTTCATATGCAAACAATGTAGAACCGATGCATAAAAATTATAAGAGCATCAGCGTTGAATACAACAAAATGGGAATCCATGGTGTAATAACTATAAACGCACTGGTGCCTTTTCGTTTTATGTATGCACTTAGGAATTTTATGTAATGGCGCACCAACACCTTTTCATTTTATGTACACACTGGGTCATTTTATCTAATGGCACATGGGTGCCTTGTCATTTTATGTATGCACCAAGGCAATTTATGTAATGGCGCACCGGTGTGCTTTTTAGTTTTATGTCCATACTGGGGAATTTTATGTAAGAGCACACCAATGCATTTTAGTTTTAGGTACCAGGGTGTTTTATGTAAGTTCGAACTGGTACATTTTGACAATAAAAGCACCCAAAAAAAAAATCCTCCGCTACAACCTCCACCCGCCCAAAAAAATTTAGTTATATGGAACATCCATTAAAACCTCTGCTAAAAGTTGTGCAACCAATAGAGGAGGTTGTAGCGGAGGGTTTTTTTCAAAAATTGCCAAATTTTATAACACTAAAAACCTCCACAAAAACTTCCACTAGAAGGTTTTCTCCTTGTAGTGAATGACTACTTGGGATTAAGGGACAATCCATACCTTCTACACTTCAATAAAACCTTATTTAAGTGCTTGAGGTGATATTCATCTAAATTAGAATACATAGACATGTAATCTAAGTAAGTGACTATAAACTTCTCCTTTTCATCACCAAAAGCAATATCCATAGCTCTCTCAAATGTTGCACCATCATTCATTAGTCCAAAAGGAATTTTGTTGTACATGAATGTGCCCTAAGGTGTAGTGAAGGTTGTATTATGATTATCTTCTTTGTGGACTACAACTTGGTTGTATCTTGAGAAGTCTGCCATCATAGATAACTTGTGAGAAAAAACTACCCTCTATAGCATATGATCCATATTAGGGAAGGGATCGTTATCCTTCAATGAAACTAGGTTAAGATTCTTGAAATATACACAAAACATATTTTTCCATACTTCTTTCTAAATGGAACCAAGTTAGCAACCCATTCTAAATATCTCAAAGAAATAATGCTACAAACATCCAACAATTTTTTCAATCATTGGAAAAAGTAATGGGTTTACTTACCCGAGCTTATATCTAAAGGGATTTACCCCTTGTTTCAAAGGAATATTATGCTTTGTTATGA
>JZKD02S1667295.1:51147-69774 GCA_000966675.3 Picea glauca
TTTGATGGTGATGTGATGGGGTTTGATGGAGAGAGAGACATGTGACATGAAATAGATGTTATAGCATCATTTTCCACTACACCTGCATATGATGACTCATTGGCCTATGTTACATACCTTTCCCTGCTTGCAGGACTTAAATCCCCTTTTTCCTCCTCAAAAAATTATTTTAAAAACCCATTTATCAAAATGTATGTGACTTTCCTTGAAGCAACTCGCGTACATACACGGGTTTCCAATTAGAAACCCATGTACATGTTAATTTTGTCTCAAAAAAATATAATCCTAACTTTTCGGGTGGATTTTACATGTTTTTCCATTCCCTAACTTCCTAAAGCTTGTACATAATTGGTGGGTATTCTATATGCACTAATTACGTCAATTAAATTTTCAACTCGAGGTACGTAAACTTAGAGTTGTGGCACTGTATGAGCCAAGGAAGAAAAGATAATGGAAGGATTGTCTAACTAAGGAGATGTTTTACCCTAGGGATCAACACTCTATCAATTTACAATTCTACTTTCTAAAGAGATAACTTTTCGAATCTAGTTAATTACCAAATTCTATGTAAAGCAACCTTCGATTAATGAGCTTTAAGCAACTCTAGAATTATGAAATATTTACCCTAAGTAACCTTAAACAATGAGCCATGGACTATTTCTGAATAAGCAAACAACAAACAATCTATTTCAAAGCTAGTTAATCTATTCGATCTCTTTTTAAATAAACAACAGCAAGTAAGTTATTTTTGAGTTATTTGATCTGTCTATATTTGAGTGAACAAGTAAGAAAGTAAACAACTAATCTATCAAAACGATTTTGACAAGTGAACTCTATTCTTAAAAAGAACTCATAACTATTTCTATTTTGCGAAGAATAAATTTTAATCTACTTAACCAAAAGTAAAAGTGTTATCGCTGTATTCAAATTCTAATTGATCAAAACTATTTCTATCTTGCGGCAAAAAGAAGGAAAGTATTCAAAGGTGATAATTGTGTCTTTAGTGTCGAATAACGTCACGATGGCATCTGACTATTAGTGACAATTTAAGAGGAATTAATTCAATGTTGACTTCTACAGAGAAATGGAAAGTATGGATAAGGCAATCTAAAGAAATTTTTGCCATCATAGAAGCAACACTAAGTATTTCTGGAATCCATGTGATTTCTAAACATTATACATCAATCATCAACTGCTAAAAAGTACTCTATTCAAAATCACTAACTCAAGCAAATCTATAAACTCATAAACTCATAATTAAAAATCCTAATTCAAATTCACTCTATGCAAACTTCTGACTCTTGATTAATTCCAACTAGAAATTACAATAACTTCGAAATTACAAAATAGAAATTACAATAACTTTGAAATTACAATAGAAATTACAAAATAGAAATAATTTCGAAACTACTCACCACAGAAATCTGAAAATAGAAATTACAATTTAAATTCATAACTGAGATTTCATAATCTAAAATGAACTAATCTATCATTAAAAATCATACTCCAAAATTAACCAAAATGMTTTTAAAAATCATAATTCAAAATCTATTTCTATCCTATCATGCTAAGGCAAAATCAATAAACAAAATAGACCTACAGAGAATAATTGAAATTTCAATTAAACCTATCTAAGTTAAAACTATCAAAACTTAAAACAACTAATATGTCAAAGCTACAAATAAACCAATCTAAACTAATGCTCCGTCAAAATTATCAAAACTAAAGTAATTAATCAAGACTTCAATGAACCTATCTAAATTAGTATCTTGTAGGGTAACTTATAGCTAAGAAGAAAAAGACATAACACTACAATTAACCAGCTCCTACAACCTACAAACAACACATAACCATGGACGTCCTTCTATGATATACACAATTCAATCAAGCAATCTGCAATTAAGGAAAACGAATTAGATTAACAGTTTGTAATTAACATATACACATAGGAATCAAAATTGAGAAATTCATACAGTAAAGAGACAATTTCGAAATCTAAATAAGCAACGAGATGAATGAAAATATATACTGATATACACAATCACCCAAACCATTGGTGGGCCCCCCAGCAGGTCGTGGCTACACTCCAACAAGAAAACATAGAGGCTAAATCAACACAATATTGTCATTAAGCATGAAAACAGAGTATGGAACAAAATCGGAGATAATGTCTTTATCAAAACAATAAAATTTTGTCTTCAATTGTGCCACAGGTAGTGGTATTTATAGATGATTACAGCTTGAGAGGTTGAACACTGGAAGGGTCGACCTTCTCTAAAAACAGTAAACTCATTAAATGAGTTCTAACAGCAGCATCTTCTAAAAATTTCATGAGCCACTAAGCAATCGTTGCAACTGCCCAATCTGAAGCGTGTCGAGCTCTGTAGCTAGAGGGCACGAGGGGGCACAAAACCAAGATCCTTGATTCGTCCATCAAAGGCTTCCAATGTACCAACCTCCAGCTCCAATGCACTCTGAGTGTCAGATCACGTGTCAGATGGAGTGTTGGATCGTGTGTCAGATCAAGTGCTAAACGAAGTATCGGACGAGGTACCGGATGGAGGATCAGATTGTGATTCCACCCTGTCGCAAGGAAACCATACATTAGATCTTCATAAACATCGAACTAAGCTAAATTGATCACAAAATCATTGCAAAAACACCAATTATACATATCTGGTGTGAATTCATGGTGAATTGATATATAAACCTTTGAGAATCCTTCAAAAATGCTAATGTGAAGCATAACATATTTAATATCGCATGAAAAAAGGATTTGGCCATCGAAATAAAATAATTAAAACACGAACCCAACAATACCACTACGCCTAAGGATTTGTAGGTCCCTCTGCAAACAAAAATGAATCACCCGACATAACTAGACTCGTGAAGGAGGGGGTGGATTGGATTTAGAAGCTTCTCCCTCTTATCCCGAGGATTTTGTCTTGGGCCTTTTACATTGTTTCCAATGCATTTGGAGGCTGCAATTAGTGGTGGTTATTTGATCAACCAATCACTGGAGAGAATTCACCTTTTCTTGCAATAACACATTGTCATGATGTAGATGCCTATCCATAGTTTTTCCCTCTTCCAACTGTTGAAGAAACTAAGTATTTTCTTGTTGCAATTTCTCAATAACTGGGGTATGATCAGATGGTTCAAAAGAAGAGGGCTTGGATCCCTTGATGGATGTAGAAGGTATATCAACTTTGGAAGTTGATGTAGGCATCTGGGAGGTAGGATTAACAGAGTGTTTGTGAGAGAGAATAGGTTCATATTTAACTTCTTTATCGGTCTCAAACTCTTCTGTAGAAACTTCTTTGAGTCTTTTATGGGGGCTTTCAAGATCAGAAGACAATTGGATAGGATCCAAAGTACTTGAAGGTTTTACATTGGGTTTGCCACTTGTACTTTGAGTACTTCTTCGAAAAGATTCCCCTTTGAATCGATTATCTCCTCTTATGTTTGTAGGGACTAAAGGAAATTCTTGTTGAAATGCATCTTGTAACTTCTTAGGTTGAGGATCAATAGGTGTTGAAGGCAATGGGGAATTATCAACAGGATTTTTGGTTTTCTTACCCGATGAGGCTGCAGGGGAATCAACAATTTTCTTGGCCTTTTGATCAAATAGAGAGATAGCTTGAGTTGGAGGGTTTGGAGTCTTTGGAGAATGAGGCTTAGATGGAGTAACATCCCCTAAATAAATTGTTCTCTTGTTGGTCTTTACGATGAGATGGGGGTTTGAAAATTGGTAGAGGAATTCATCCCATGTCTTGCCCTGTTTTGTCAATTAATTTATGACAAGAAATTTGATGAGGTCGTGGTGGAATAGACAGTTGTGAGGGTTGGCCAAGTTTTTACCAACTTGGGAAGACATTTTCTCAAGACTTTTCAAGAAGTATAAAGGAAAATTCAAGGGTTTATTAAATTGGAAATGGGCTAACAGACGAAAATGGAAAGCTTTGAAAACAGAGTACCTACCTTCACAAGTGATAAGCCTGGTAATTATGATTAGGGGATTAATCAATTCATTCTTGATCCATTATTTTGAGTACCCTTTGGCTCCAGAAACATTTTGAAATTAAGGCTTAAATACTCTGTTATAGCTTAGACGTGGAAATTGATGGTGTTTGAACCATCGATCCCCAACCTGTGGAAATTCCATGGTTGAGGCAATTGATTCCTCAGAGACCAAGAAGGATAGAGGCCCTATGCATGCCATCCTCCCATCAAACCCAAGAGTGAATTGTAGTGAGACGCCATCATTGTGGCCTTGCAGACTGGCCAAGAATGGTCCCCACCCTGCGTGAAGGAAAATCTCTCTACACTCTGTGAATTTGGGAATGGAAAAAAGCTCAGCATAGGAAGAAGGTTCATAGCGTTTAGGCATGGTTATAGCATGGAGGATGAGAATAATAAAGGAATCAGGAAGAGGGTGAGTGTGACACAGAAAACAGGGGATGAGTGGAATGGTAAATGGGGCTAAACACCTTATTTTTAATTCAATTAAGGTGAAAATGGTTGAATTCATGAGCGAATTCATCACACATGGTCGCCATGTGTGACTACGATTGCGCGGAATTTGAATTTACAATTGTGTACCTTGGAGGCAAATGTAATTATGTGAGAATTAGATCAATGTCCAAGTATTCGACTTGGACATTTGATCATAAAAATGAATTAAAAAGTTTTAATTCAATTATCAACATGAATTTTAACAACATACCATTCAATTCATCTTAACTTACCATTGCAACAGGTGTATCAATTTGAATGATCATTTATGCATGCAATCATGGTCATTTACAATATATGCATACCTCATCTGATCCTCCATATGGCACTTCATCCGATCATCCAGATGGAACCCCATCTGGTCTTCCAAATGGAACTCCATATGGCACTTCATATGGTACTCATGTGCAAGTAGAAATTATCCCCATTATAATGTACATTCACTCATAGCACTCAAATTGGGCAATTTCTAACAGTCATGGTGAACAGGAGCATGGATAGGATAAGTGTGAATAGGATGATCCATTGTTAATTCTCGTGTCATCGTTCTTGTAACACTATAAAACAATGTGTTCCTCTGTTAAATAACTTGTTCCTCTATTCATAGGCATGTAACACAAATCTTTAGTGAGCATTTAACAGTCTGTCATTGATCTGTAATTGACACAAAGAACCAATTAAGTAGTCTTTCATTAAAAAATGTACATCAGGCTTATTACACACAGTGATGTCAGTAGTATATAATTTAGCATTTTAATAAAAACAATTGTTGATATATAATAGCCCATAATATCGTGAAAACAATATAACAGAATTTTTACAGAGATTCTACTTCCTCTTCTCATGGATTATAATATAGATGGGCAGTGTTTATCATTTGTCAGCTTAGAAAACCCCTCCCCCACTCCTGAGTATTGTGACATCTCACAATCAAAAATATAGGGAACCAGACAATTCTCCCAATAGCCTAAGATTTACAGCTTTCCAAGTGTAGAGATAAATTTCACACATTAGTCTGACGAGATGGTTAAAATATGGCCCCACCTGTAGGATAGAACATCCTACATAGTCTTAAAGCTAGTTCCCAATGGCAGATTTATGGAGTTCATTAACCTTTTATTAACCATGCATACTTCTTTTCATCTTTGTCTACAAGTAATGTCATACATCAAGACAAGCTTAAAGATTTAGGAATTTTATTTATTGTTTGTCAGATCATCACCCTCGTTAGGTAGAATGACTCGCTGCCAACAAGAATGTTCAGTACTCCGATGAGTTTACCTAGTCATACCATAAACCGGTACCCGTTGCCAGCAGACTTGTTTAGTATCCTAGTGGGTTAGCCTCTTACACTCTTTTACAGTAGAGACTGGTCCACCATCTTTTAAGATTTTTATATAAAGATTTATTTTTGCAAGAAGATGGGGAGACAACTCTAAAAATTTGTATTTAAGACTGGGATGGTATTTATGTCAAAGGATGAATCTTCTTTATGTATTCCTTATAGATTGTCTTGATGTAAGGGATACTTAAGTGGATGTAGCCTATCTAAAGATATGGTATAATCAAGAATTTTTATTGTGTAGTGGATGGTACCATTGGAAAATAATAGAAAGGTATCTTCAAGCTCGACTCACTTTCTTCTTTTTTTAAGTTATAGTAATGTTTCCATGTCTAACTGCTCATCAGACTTTATTTCTACTCTTTCATAAAGATACTTTACTCACCTACTCAGGGTTCTTGGGGAAATTGTACAAGTAACCTCTAGGTTTGATAAGAAAAGGTGTCACTTCCTTATATCCTCTAGTGGTGGAGTTTAAGAGCAACTGCCATTAAAGATGCCTTGAGAAAAAGGAAGATAGAAATCTTGCAAAAATATGGCTAATTCACAACAAGCAATAAAAAGTCATTATTTAATTAATTCTTAAGCATACAACAAGGTTCAAATATAGAAATATATTTTTCGAAGGAAAATACTTCCCTTTTTGTCTCCTTGAAAGTGTCCACTCCTGGTGAAATAAATACTAGCACAAATCTCTAAAAAAATTTATCAACAAAAACACACTTTAAATTATTTACATATGTACAATCATAATTCAAAAAAAAATTTCAAGAATAAGGGAGGGATAAGAAACTTTCCCATCCACTAAGGCCAATGCCTTGTCAGTTGACATGACCTATAGAAAATCTTCTTTGCAAATGGGTCTATGGTAAATTTTAAGTCGGTGTCCATTCACTACAAAAGAGACTTGTCCATCTTCAATCATTTTAATATTAACAACCCCACTATCATACATGGTAACTACCTCATAAGGACCCAACCATCGAGAGGTAATTTTTCCTTTAAAAGTTTTAAATCGGGAATCAAACAACAAATCCCAATCACCAGGTTGGAATTGTTTCTTCTTAATAAATTTCTCATGCCACTTGCTCCTCTGGTTTTGAACTAACATTGTTCGTTGGATAGCATATTTTCTAATCTCATCCAACTCATTCAATTGTAGGGATCGTTGTTTATGTGCCTCATTTAGTTCTAATCCCAATTGTGCAACAATACAGAAAGTCCTTACTTGGAATCCTATTGGTATAAGTACTTGTTTTCCATACACTAGTTCATAGGGGGTATGCCCAGTGGTGTTTCTCCAGGTGGTACGATATGCCCACAAAGCCTCTGGAAGTCTATCAGCCCAATCCCTATGGTGTAATTGAACAGTATTGGTTAATATAGTTTACAAAACTTTTTTTGTGGACTCTACTTGACCATTAGCTTGCAGGTGATATGGATAAGACTTGCAATGTTTGATCCCATATTTCTCCATTAATTCCTTCATCAACTTAGAAGTGAATTGGGTGCCCTGGTCTGTAAAAATTTCATGAGGAACACCAAAGCGAGTAAAGATGTCTTCATAAATGAATTCAACAATAGATTTTTCGATAGCCCTAAATAAGTCTTTTTCCTCTACCCACTTGGTGATGTAATCTGTACAAACCAAAATATAATTCTTCTTACGAGACATGAGTGAAATTGGTCCTACAAAATCAATGGCCCATTTCTCAAAAGGTTCTATAATAAATTGGCCCATTTCATCATTTGATGTGGGTCTTCCTATCCTTTGACAGCTATCGCAACTCCTCACATATTTGGAAGCATCCTTAAAAATGTTAGGCCAATAGTAACCTGAATGTAACACCTTATATGTTGTACGTTTGTCAGAAAAATGGCCACCACATGGTCCATCATGACAACTTCGTAGGATTTATGGTATCTCATCTTCTCAGACACATCTACAAATAATCAAGTCTGGTCCAGTATGAAAAAGTTCATGGTCAACTCAAGAGTATTTAGCACTTTGCGTGATAATTATACACTTTTCATGAGGTAACAAATGAGCTAGTAACTTCCTAGTAGCCAAATATTTTTCCATGTCTGCAAACCATGGGTTATTTACAAAGAGGGAAAAGAGATGCTCATCTGGAAAAATATCATCAATAGGAATATCATCACCCTCATGTTTTATCTGTGAAACAAAATCAGCGACAAAATTCTCCTTTCCAGGTCGGTCAAGGACGGCGATCTTGAACTCTTGCAATAATTGGATCCACCTAGTCACTTGGTCATTTGTAATGGGTTTTTTCATGAGAAATATAATGGAAAAGTGATTCGTATGTACAAATACTTTGTATATTGTGATATAATGGAGAAATGTATTGATGGCATGGACAATTGCCAAGAATTCCTCTTCGGTAATTGTATAGTTTAACTCGTCAGGGGACAAGTTATTACTCACAAAATAGATGGCATAGGACTGATGGTATTCTTTCTACCCTAATACTTCTCCTATTGCAGTATCATAGGCATCAGTGGATATGTGAAATGGAAGGGCCCAATTGGGTCCCCTAAGAACTGGTGCCACAGATAATTTAGCTTTTAGAGTTTCAAAGGTGGTTTAGCACTGGTCAGTCCAAATAAAATCAACATCTTTTATCAACAATCCAAACATGGGTGCAACAATCTTTGTGAAATTATCAATAAACCATTGGTAGTATCTGGCATGTCCAAGAAATCTTCTTACCTCTTTTTGAGTCTTGGGAGGTGGAATTTTGACGATTACCTCAATCTTAGCATGATCCACTTTAATCCCTTCAAATGAAATGTGATGTCCTAAGACTACTCCTTCGGTTAACAATATTTTACATTTTACATGACTTAAGGATAGGTTCATTTCTTGACATATGATAAGGACTTTATTTAGATTATATGGGGCTTCCTGGTAAGTATTGCAATATACTGTAAAGTCATCCATGCATACTTCCACACAGTCATGAATAAGGTCAACAAATATCCCTAGTACCACTCATTGAAATGTGGTAGGAGCATTACCAAACCAAATGGTAAGACCCTATAGGCATAGGTGCCCCAAGGACAACTGAAAGTAGTCTTGTCCTGATCCTTGGGTGCTATGATAATTTGGTTGTACCTGCTATATCCATTTAGGAAGGAGATGTATTTCTTCCCTGACAAGGTATCCAAGACTTGGTCAATGAAAGGACAGGGAAAATAATACTTTAGAGTGGCCTTATTAAGTTCCCAGAAATCGACACAAATTATCCATTTCTCAGTTACTTTCTTTGGAACTACTACAAGCGGGGATAACCATTTACTGTCAGAGATTGGATAAATAAAGATGACATTAAATAGCTTCTATATATCTTCTTTTACTATATCCTTGAGTGTCAGGTTCATCCTCCTATGGGGTTGCCTAACAAGTGTTACTTCTTCCTAGGTATATATGTGATGAATGCATGTGTCAGGGTGTATACCCTTCATATCAGTGTATTCCCAGGAAAATTCCCTAATTGTTCTTTAAGGACATTTACTAACTGTTTTTGTTGGTCTACATCTAGTCTAGAATTTATATGTAGGAATTTCCCTGGACTAATCTCATAGGGAATGGTATAAGAGGTGGCATACTCATCTATCTCAAAAATAAAAGATTTTGAAGACAAATTTGATGTGTCCAACTGTTCCTGAAATTCTTCCCCAAACGTGTACTCAAATTGGGGAAACGATTGTGCAAAATCAACACATGTGATTGAAGAAATAAACTGGTTTAGCACATTTTCCGTTGTTTGCTCCTGAAGTGCCCAGGAATGATCACTCGGAAACATGGTTTCTTCCTAGTTCTCATTCTCATATGGACATTCAAGCCACCATAGATTCTCCATGATAGGTTGATTTGGTGGGTATATGGTAAGATTATGTATAGAAATTCCATTTGAGATGGTCATTTCACCTTTTCTACAGCCAATAAATGCATTGGTTGTGGCCAACCAAGGTATTCCCAAGATAATGGGATTCCCTTTAGTAGGATCCTTTGAATGAATGACAAGAAAGTATATTGGGTATTCCCACGAGGCTAATGTAACTATGATATCATCCAAGATTCCTCCAGGTACAACCTTTGTCTTATCTGTTAATTCCAAAATAGTTGGGGTAGGTCTAAGAAGAGGTTTTAACTTTAATTCCTCCAAGGTAGTAACAGTCATAACATTAATGGTTTCCCTAGGTATATGAGAGTGTTTTTTATGGGAACCTTATTAATGGTTATTTTTACTACAAGGCTCCTTGGGTTCCCATATTTTGTGACCCTAGGCTACTCTGATATGTATTCATAGAATTCTCCTATCAAATGTATTGTTGGAGGATCCTTTTGCTTCCTACTTGGTTTCTTGATACATAATTCTTTGACCACCTTACTGTAAATTGGAATGTCCTTTATGGATTGTAACAACGTAATTTTGACACAGATATTCGTCAATTAGTTTAAAATGTCAAATTTCGGTCAAGTCGTAGGTTTCTCAATCGCTAATATTTCTAGATAAGGAGGGGATTTTGTAATCTATGAAGATTCATTTTGGGGAAGATTTGGTTCCTGGCCTTTAGGAATGATAGCATCTTCCCACTTAGTGTCATCCGTGGGTTGTTTAGAAGTTTCATCTTCTTCTTCTTCCTGGATGACTATTGAAGGCCTCTGTCTATTCAGAACTTTTCCCGACCTTAGTTGAATCTCATGCAATGGAACATGAGAAATAACATATGTCAGGAAGGTTTGCATCTCAACATTATGAAGAGGTTGAGTTGGTTTGTTATTGGGGTTGGGCACTGGTTTTGCCGATAATAATGTCGATCTTGGGGAGATTGTATTCTAGTATTGATGGGGTTGTTGTGGAATAGGAGGTAAAGGTGGGGGAACAAAACCTAGCAAAAGTTGTGGGATGTTCGATGGAAACTGGGGGTAAGAATGAGTGGGCATAGGGACAGGTGGAGCTTGAGTGTTTCCTTAGGTATGCCCTCCTCTCCATACTTGTAGCCAAGGATGGTGATATTGTGTAGACCGGTTTTGCCAATTCGGTGAGTTCCACTGTTGTGGTTGTTGATAATAGGGTGGAACTTGAGGTGGTAGATCCCGGTATGTAGGCTGACTCCTAGGCTTCCATGGCCTCCTAGGTGCATAAGAGGATTCCCAAGGATCCCCACTTTTGTAAATGGATTATAAACTGGGAAGTGATGGGCATTTTTCAATTGGGTGGTATTTAGTGCAGAAGCCACAAACTGAAATATTGTCTAATGGGCATTCCCTTGAGGAATGCTTCCTCCTACATCTTGGACAAAATATGCACATTGTTGCATTCTTGTCCTCCTGTTTCTTTTTAATCTTTAGGGTGTCCAACTAGGAACCTATTGTACTTAAGATATCGGTTTTGAAGTTATCTAATAGGTTTCATATCTCTACCCTTGTGATACCACCTGAACTAATTGTTTTTAGGTTTCTACTATAAGGATATTGAACACTCTTCCTCGTGTTGGCTCTACTCCTCGAGTAATTCCTACAGATTTCACAGATTTCAGTAAATGGTTTATGGGATATGTCACTTGATGCCATCAGGTTAAGTGTCTTTAGGTATTCTTCTGAAATACCTTTAAGGAAAAGAGTCATGCTGCATCATTTGGGAGGTCATGGTATTTCAATTTCTGTGAGATATAAGAAAATTGTTCCATGTAATCCTCGAGACTTTTTCCCTCTAACTATTGAATCTTAAAAATGTCATTACGAGAATCCTTGGACTTTCAGTAGTCTTGGTATTTTTTAAGAATTATAGCTTTAATGTCTTCCCAAGACCTAATATTGGATTCTCCTAACCCCATGAACCATCTTAGTGCAGAATCCTTGACAATGGCAGGAAAAAGTTTTAATTTATGGGCATCTTGCAAGTATTTGTAGCTCCTACACAAGATTTCAAACTCAAATACAAAGGTATCTGAGTCTTCACTGCTTTTACCATAAAAGGTGGGCAGTTTCGAGAGTGGAATGTTCTTCATGTTGACATTTAGTGTGGTATCCAAAATTGGAAACCCGAAGGTGGTTTCTGTTTGGTTTCCAACTTCTTCTCCCTCATCGTGTCTTACATGGTTTTGATCCTCCTAATAATCCATACTAGTTTGGTTTCCAAAGAGAGAGTACCTAAATGGTTTTATCCTTGAAGTTAACAAAGTATCCCAAGGTGCCCACAGGGGTGTAGACCAATTGGCAAGTATCGTGTAAATGGAAGGAAATATGTAAAAAGAGGTCTCAAGGTTGATTCTCACCCTGATTTACTCGGAGGGTGTGCTTGTGGGTTGTGCATTCCTCCCTAGGGGTTATAAGGCATCCGGCAGGATTCGACCCCATGTCACACGAGTACGATACTGTCATTGTTACTGATTCCCCTAGTTACAAAAAAAACAAAAAACAAAAAGTATCCCAAGGTTCTTTTCCAGTAAAGGTATCCCTTTGATGGGAATATTTATCTATTGTTTGGATGTATGGGACTTTACTCGAGTCGGTTGAAACTATTGGTGCCAAAGTTTCTATTTTGACTTGGGAAACAATTATATTGGTTGAACTTCCAAAGAGAATATTCACTTGTTCAGGGTCAATGATATCTACAAAGTTAGATTCCCCTGATGGTGGTGAAAAATAAAAGGTCATGTTGGTTGGTTGTGATGAAGGCCCGAGTGGTCTTGCCTCCTGTCCCACTACTGTTGATGTTTCAATTTTTTTCTCTATAGTTCTCTCAGTTTTGGTCTCTTTAGAGACTGCTTTAGCTCTTTGGGTTGAGATAACCCCTGTTTTTTGGTATCGATCTACGTGTTTTATGGGTGGAGTATTCCTTCCTCCAAAAAGGTTAAAAGGAACCTTGATCAGAAGTTTTGGTTTGGTTTTAATGTATCTTCCCTTTGGGTCCCTAGGTTTGTTCATGAAATTAAATAAAAAGAAAAACTACCATTGGGTTTGGGGGAACCTGCTATAACATATGTGCAGGTTCTTACCTCTCATCTTAAATTTCCTCCACCACCAAACTAATGCTAAGGTTCATAAATGATCTACTTCCCTAGCAACGGCGCCAAAAAATGGTGGGTATTCTATATGCACTAATTCCCTCAATTAAATTGTCAACCCAGGGTAAGTAAACATAGATTTGTGGCACTGTATGAGCCAAGGAAGAAAATCTAATGAAAGGATTGTCTAACTAAGGAGATGGTATACCCTAGGAATCAGCACTCTATCAATTTACAATTCTACTATCTAAAGAGATGACTTTTCAAATCTAGTTAATTAGAAAATTCTATGTAAAGCAACCTTCGATTAATGAGCTTTAATAAACTCTATAATTATGAACTATTTACCCTAAGTAACCTTAAACAATGAGCCATGGACTATTTCTGAATAAGCAAATAACAAGCAATCTATTTCAAAGCTAGTTAATATGTTCGATCTATTTTTAAATAAACAACAACAAGTAAGTTATTTCTGAGTTATTTGATTTATCTATCTTTGAGTGAACAAGTAAGCAAGTAAACAACTAATCTATCAAAACTATTTTGACAAGTGAACTATATTCTTAAAAAGAACTCATAACTATTTCTATTTTGTGAAGAATAAATTTTAATCTACTTAACCAAAAGTAAAAGTGTTATGACTGTATTCAAATTCTAATTGATCAAAACTATTTCTATCTTGCAGCAAAAAGAAGGAAAGTATGCAAAGGTGATGATTGTGTATTCAGTGTTGAATAACATCATGATGGCATCTGTCTATTAGTGACAATTCAAGAGGAATTAATTCAAGGCTGACTTCTACAGGGAAATGCAAAGTATGGATAAGGCAATCTAAAGAAAGTTTTGTCATCATAGAAGCAACACTAAGTATTTATGGAATCCATGTGATCTCTAAACATTATACATCAATCATCAACTGCTAAAAATTACTCTATTCAAAATCACTAACTCAAGCAAATCTATAAACTCATAAACTCATAATTAAAAATCCTAATTCAAATTCACTTTGTGCAAACTTTTGACTCTTGATTAATGCCAACTAGAAATTACAATTTAAATTCATAACTGAGATTTCATAATCCAAAATGAACTAATCTATCATTAAAAATCATACTCCAAAATTAACCAAAATGCTTTTAAAAATCATAATTCAAAATCGATTCATATCCTATCATGCTGAGGCAAAATCAATAAACAAAATAGACCTACAGAGAATAATTGAAATTTCAATTAAACCTATCTAAGTTAAAACTATCAAAACTTAAAACAACTAATCTGTCAAAGCTACAAATAAACCAATCTAAACTAATGATCTGTCAAAATTATCAGAACTAAAGTAATTAATCAAGACTTCAATGAACCTATCTAAATTAGTATCATGCAGGGTAAATTATAGCTAAGAAGAAAAATACATAGCACTACAATTAAACAGCTCCTACAACCTTCAAACAACACATAACCATGGATGTCCTTCTATGATATACACAGTTCAATCAAGCAATCTGCAATTAAGGAAAATGAATTAGATTAACAGTTTCTAATTAACATATACACACAACAATTAAAATTGATAAATTCATACAGTAAAGAGACAATTTCGAAATCTAAATAAGCAACAAGATGAATGCATATATATATTGATATACACAATCACCCAAACCACTTGTGGGCCCCCCATTAGGTCGTGGCTACACTCCAACAGGAAAACGCAGAGGTTGAATCAACACAATACTGTCATCAAGCATGAAAACAGAGTATGGAACAAAATCGAAGATAATGTCTGTATAAAACATTAAAATTTTGTCTTCAGACATGCCACAGGTAGTGGTATTTATAGATGATTACAGCTTGAGAGGTCAACCACTAGAAGAGTTGACCTTCTCTAAAAATAGTAAACTCATTAAATGAGTTCTAACATCGACATCTTCTAACAATTTCGTGAGCCACTCAGCGATCGCTGTAACTACCCAATATGAGGTGTGTCGAGATTTGTAGTTGGAGGGCACGAGGGGGCACAAAACCTAGATCCTTGATTCATCCATCAAAGGTCTCCAATGTACCAACCACCAGCTCCAATGCGCTTTGAGTGTCGGATCACGTGTCGTATGGAGTGTTGGATCACGTGTCGGATCAAGTGTTGAATGGAGTGTTGAACAAGGTATCGGATGGAGGATTGGATCGTGATTCTACCTTGTTGCAAGAAAACCATACATTAAATCCTCATAAACATCGAACTGAGTTGAATTGATCACAAAATCAATGCAAAAAAACCAATTATACATACCTGGTGCGAATTCATGGTGAATTGATGTATAAACCTTTGAGAATCCTTCAAAATGGATAATATGAAGCATAGCATATGTAATATCGCATACAAAAAGGATTTGGCCATCGAAATAAAATAATCAAAACATGAACCCAACAATAACGACTCCAACCATCAAAATGGAGTATAAAAGAGGGCCTTGGGGTGGAGGAAAAGGATAACCAAGAATATCCTAGAAATGCATCCTTATGCTGGCATTTTAAAGATTGTCCTGCAAGTGCCCTATTTCCCTAGTGTCTGAGATCGTCCCCTCTACCTGGAAAACCTCTTTTCTGAAATTTGCATTCTCCTTGTCTTTTCAGAAAGAACACCTTTGTCTTCCTTGGACCTACTAGAGTGCAAAGTGTTGGAGGCACTCCTATACATCTTCAACCTTGGGTGGAGGAAATTAGAGCCTAGTTTTGGGACCATGTCATAGCAGTTATAGGTTGTAACCAACCCCATTTTTTGTTATCAAAAAAGGATCTCTCATTCTCGTCCACATTTTGTATTGATTCATGTTTTGTATAAGATTATATGTATCTTGTTTTTAATCTAACATCTAAATTGAATTAGTTATATTTAGTTAGTTAGTAGGTAACTACCTATTTGCAATTGCATACTTCTTTGTTTGTGGGATTTTCAGAGGATTGTCTTGAACGAGTTCTAGAGAGAAATACCTTAAACATGATCTACTTCAAACGTAGGATTCCAGGTATGCTTTCCTTCATATCTTCTGAGAGTTAGTTATTCCAAGTATTTATCTTTAATTAACTATCTAATTAAAGTCTAAGCGAAGTTTCCTCAGGTTCTAATATGTTCTGGTTTTGATCCAAAAACCATAGGACATATATTTCTATAACATAATTGGTGACTCCACTGTGTAATCTCCCTTTTTGGGTCATTAGGGGTGATTTTTGGTTGCTTTTATTTTTGAATAACTTTTTGTGTTTTGAACCTTGGTTCAACATTCTCTTGATTTCTCTGATCTTTTCTAAGTCTTCCAACCCTCCTCCCTCAAGTTTGAGGGGTTTTTATTGGGTGTACATTGGTTTACTCGAATACATTTGTGTACATACATGACTTTCCTTGAACAAATTCGCATACATAATCTTATATATGCAACCTACAGTGGAGTAACCCATATATAGCCCCTAAAAGGTGATTTTTTTACTATTTTTCAGCGTTTCTTCGGCCATGTTTTGACTGTTTAAGGGGTCATTTGGACTTTTTTTGGGCTGAAATGTTTTTTTGGGAGTTGGTAGGTGGATAAGGCATCATATTTTAATACTAAAAATATATATATATATATATATATATGGATGCTTATTTGTCTTATTTTGATCTCTTGGATTGCACTTCTATAAGACTAGTCTTTTTCTCGGGATCTCAGTTTTTCAGTCACTGTTGTGGTCATTTTTGAAACTTCAGTTTGTATTTGAGTTCAAGACTTTTCTTTTGTGTTTTCCTTGGATTTTTCAAACATAAAACCAAAAAAAAATATTTCTTTTAGCATCTTTTGCTATTTTTTTCTTCGGTAGAAAGAAAATGAAAATGAAAAAAAAAACTAGCTCTTTGTTAGCTAGTTAGGTCTCTTTCTTTCTTTGCATTGTTTTGCATTGTTATTTGAAAAAGAAAAAGATATTAGCAATAGGATTTTGTTTTCATCTCATATTGAAATCATTTCAAAAGAAAAATAAGAATTAAAATCTGTTTGTTTCTCTTGAAAGTTGCATTGTGCATTTTGCATCAGGAAAGGAAAAAACTGCATTTCAAGGTTTGAAGGATTGTTCATGCATTTTATTTTATTTTGAAACTCTTTTTCATTCAAGAATTAATGTAATTTTTTTTATTTTCCAGTGTTCTTATAAGTTTCATTTTTTGCAAGTCTCAAATGACACCAGTTGCACTTATGTACCCTTTGAGTAAAAACAACCACTAAATTGAATGCTAAACTTAAAATGTACTAGACTTTGTTTCTAGGGTTAACAAACAAGTTGTAGGCTAGGGCCTTGGTTTAGGTTGGAGAGTTAATTTCTACAAGGATAGAAAAAAAACATAGGAGTCTAAGCTAGGGAGAATTCAAATCCAATTTTTGTATAAGTATAGTCAGGAAGCTCCTCTAACATAGGAGTCAAATATGAGGTTGTGCGAAGAAGAGTCAAGGAGATAACCACTATGAAGCTTAACTGAGCGTAGTGGAGAGATCATGTATTGGGGTGATCAGGGGATCAAATTTTGCTCAAAAATTCAAAGTGCTTGGAATCACTTCAAATCGAACGAGAGCATAGGTCTCGTCGTTGCGAACCCAACGCAACTTGTTTCGTCTCAAACAGACGTCGAGAGCGAGAGATATCGCGATCTGTTTGAATCGTCAAACAGGCAAAAAAAAAAAAGGACGCTGACTGTGCATTCTGTACAGGCTGACGTGGCAGAGACTATATGACCATACGCTGATGTGGCATATGATGGCATCCCATTTTTTTGATTGGCAAATGTTGGACGAATCCTGTGTCGACACCTGGCAGTTTTTGGTTTGTGGTTGGGTGCCACGTGGCACCATTATATTGGTTCAAAATTATGTGGAKTCWRTGGGATTCGAACCCCGGACCTCCCCCAYCGGTCAAGCCTTAACAAAGTYCGYCCRAMCACCWTACCACGTGTTAGTTCTTACAATGTATATGGRAAKTTATATATTTGAATTTGTTTAAACGATTATGTGGCGGGGGGTCGGGCTGGGGCTTAGCCCCAGCCCGCGGCTATATTACGTATACCATATGGCCACTATACATGTGAATGCGCGCGAATATAACGGAGCCTGTTCACATTACATTTTAAACCATATGACCATTATGTAAGCGCGTTTTAACTTGTGTTTTAAAACGGTTGAATGAACCGCCACATGTTTCATTTTTATTTGGCCTTGAAACGGTTAGCCCTTTTTATATTTGCGTCGGTCATATGGAGGACCTCATGTGCCTGAGAGCTAGGCGGTTAGGGGCTGGCGCACCCATAACTGTCCTACAATTCACACCGTTGGCACGGTTGCATCCGGTGTTGGGTTTTCACGCTTTAAATTGCATGTGTGCTAGGTTGATGTAACAAGGGGTGCAATTTGTAGATGCAGAGACAGCAAGCTTGAAGGGGGGACTTCCAAGAAGCCTAACTTCTTCGTTTTTTGGCCAAACGAGGTGTCGAAAAAGCCCAGCTAGGGGTTTTTGGACGCTCTGAAGCCATTGGAGCAGTCTGTTGGTCATTTTGAGAATTGTAAAGCATGTTTTTGAGCACTTTGAGAAATTAATAATAATGATTCATTGGAAGCTGGACCAGGAGATGTAGCCCAAGAGAGGGGTGAACTCCTTTATCATTTGATGTGTTTATGTGCTTATGTTCATTGATTATGTTGTTGTTTATTTGTGTCTTAAAT
>JZKD02S1667295.1:114900-126294 GCA_000966675.3 Picea glauca
TACTATTAGTCATTGTGCACATATAACCCATACACATATGATACTAAAATCAATACTATTTATATTTTTGACTAATTGGTGCTTTTAACAGATATATGTGCCCGAATGCGATTTTATGTAAAGTGAGCACTAGGTCATGTTGGCAGCCACTAATGATTTTTGATTCTTATTACAATCAAAGTTCCCACAGAGAAATTATAGCTTTCTGTAGTTTCCATCACCTTTCATTTGTGAATGTTTATAAGTTTCGAAACGATGATTGGATTAAGCTTACCTCATTGAGTTTTTGTTTGTTTGTTTGTTTTTTTTTTTTAAATTCATGACTGTAAGCATGAATTTAAAATGTAAAACTTGGCTTGGTTTCATATCTTTTACCTTAGAAATATCGTTTTAAAGGTACTCATATATGGTTTCAACTCAATTCTGATGAGCTTGTTGATAAATCCACTATCAAAATCTTTGTAGTATTATGGGTATTGTGATTTCATTGGTTTTATAATTAATCGATTGAATTAATTTGTGAAATGGTCGAATGCATTAAATGTTGGCTTAACATTTGATATGGTTTTCATAAACTCAACAGTCATATCAGCCTTTGTGTAAATTGGTACAAGCATGTTGTACTTGCATTTTCGTTTCACCTTACTGGCCCAAAATATTAATGAGACCATTCATTATGCGTATGGGGTTTTGTACCCTGTAGGGTTTGGCACTCATCATGAGAAATGGTTTGGAGTTTTGTGAACCCTTTGGTTTTCATTTTCCCTAACTCTCCTATCCAATTTATGATAGCTCATAGACCCTGCGATTTTTCATGCCATCACAGTTCTCTTAGACCTGTCTCTGCTGCTCGTTCGTTGGAAACCTAAACCTATCCCTTGTGATATCTATTGTATCCTTGTCACTGTGGTAATGGCACCCGTGGTTCATATTGATCCAAACATATGCCAAGCTCTACTATCCCATGATGATGCTATTGACGACCTGAAGGCTCGTGGTTGGGATGTGTTCCTCAAGAAATTCGAAGGTTATAATCTCTAGGTTGCAAAATCTTTTGCACAAACTTTTGACGGTTTTAGGGCCAAGATCGGCGATGTACAACTGGAATTAACAGAGGATTTCATGAGCAGGGTGACAAGAATCCCTTTAAAAGGCGAGAGGTGGTTTAAGAATGAAAATATGGAGGATGTCCCATGGAGTTTATTCATGTTTTCCTGCAAATCTACTTGATGTACAAAAGGTATTCCCATTGCTTTTCTAAAACCTAGATGGCATAATCTCCTTTTAATTCTGAAACATTTTGTCACTTGTGAAGGCCGACATGGGATTATTTTTCTGTACCACATCCGTTTGCTTATGAAATTCATAGGGTTTGAGTTGGATATGCCTTTTTACCTATTGATGAGTCTTTACAAAATGTCTAAGCGCTTTAAGCGACAATGTATCAATTTGAGTTTGTTTCACCATGAACTCGTTAACATCTTGTTGGTTTATCACTTGTCGAAAATAGGTGAAAATTGGGAGACCTTTCTAATCAGAAATGGATTCACCTAGGTCAATACTAAAGTCATCCCTCTTTTAATTGTAAACCCTAATTTGGACAGACCATTGACTGAAATCCAGGTCGTTAATTCCATTGATGGCTTGAAATTTATTGAACCAGTTTCTGTTGTTGATGAAACCCCTGTGGATAAAGAATTACCATGTAGGTTTTCACCTAGAATATCTTTGGAATGGGTAGTTACCAAATGAAAAGAAAAGGATAATACCGTGCCTATGAACGACTCTAATTTAAACGATAACGATAAAAGTGTTGTGAAGAATTTACGTAAGGGAAAGAAACCACAGAGCACATATTCAACTTTCAGGAATATGAATGCTATTCGTTTGATTTATAGAAAAATAAGAAATCGAAAGAGTAATAATCTGATTCGATCGATCCAATCGAGATCGATGATCAGTGTTCATATCGGGAGATAGACGATTTCTTGGCTCATGAAAACCTAGAAAATCGGTGCCCCAGGAAAGAGGTTGTCACCCAGGTTGAGAAGTATGATTTTGTGTCTAATTTACCCTCTTGTCTCAAGGGAAAATAAGGTTTTTTAGGTATTTTTCATGACCTGGAATAGATCAAAGTGACACATGAAGCACTCATTTTCAATTGTTTTCCATGTTAGTCTGCCATTTCCCTAGTACGTCGTGATAGCTTCCTCGACTGGATAGAGCGTTATTATAGAGATATTCCTCTCTTACAAGATCAAGTGAAATGATTGACTACTCAGAATGCCCTATTGGAATAAGATAATTTTGACTTGAAAGCACACACAGAGAGGGAAAGCAAAAGAATCAAGAAGTCCGGGAATATCATAATAAAAAACACAACCAGTTTCAAAGCCATTATAAATTCCGAACTATCAGATGCTGCTTTTACTAATTTCTAATGGTAAAACATTTTGTTTTGATTTTATTCATTTTTATTATAAAAAATCAAAATAAAGAGATTTAATTTGATTTCATTTGCTAATAATAAGACTAGCTACAAAATCTATGATTCCGTAGCCAATCTTTTTGAATAATAATTAGTATGGTTATCTGAATATCAAATCATTTTTTCCAGGAAATGGAGGATTATGAAGCTGATTGCATGGAGCACAACACCTTGAATTATAAGATTAGTTATTATGTAGTTTTCTGCCTTTTATGTTTATAAAACTTTGGTTTATTTTTGACAAACCAACTCATGCATGAGTGGTTACTATTTTCACTATTTTTGTAATATTGTCTAATTTTTGTTGATTTAACTCTATCTTGCATGATATGAGAATTTTAATCTTAAACTAGTTTAAATACTTTTCACTCTTAGTAGTGAGGGATCTTTTGTTTTGGACACATTATGGATATATGACTATCAATATTGATATGGAGAAGATGTTCACTCCTTGGCTTTAGACCAGTGTGGCTCTTACCCATTATGTTTTTCCTTTATCTTATGGAATGTTAATACGTTTATACAACTTTAGTCTTATCATCGTATGATATTTCATATTATTCAACACTTTAATTCTGTCTGTAATTTGCTGTTAATATATTAGATCCATGATCAATATTTCATTCAAATATCGTTGATTTATGCTAGATGTTAAATGATGTATCACATGAATGCTTTGCATTAAATTTCTTTTATTATAAGTGTTCATCATTATAAGATCATCAGATCTGTTCGTTTATTAATTTGCTCTTGTATTCCTGCTCCAAAACACCCTTGAGTTTGTTCTGGGAGTGTTAGTACCAGCCTGTTATAGGTTTTCCACACAGGCAGGACAACTGGGAGTTTGAATTGCGCAGAGACATAAACTCATTAGGTGATTAACCACAGGTTAGTTTACTCATATTCTAGTTCTTTTGTTAGTTTATTTATCAATGAAATAAGAATAGTTTAAATTGGCTTTGACTGTTATTCTGTTCTTATTTCAATTATGTATGTGCTTTCTTTATCTACTTCATAAACATCTTCAGAAAACATCTATTTCGCAAGATATCCATGAAATCTTGCAAGATTGTATATATATTGTATATAAGCATACACACATATTCATTTCCTTATTGAGATGTTTGTAATTATTGAATTTATATCCTTAGTATTATAGCTTTAGATTAGTTTATTTATTTTACTGTTTTTTTTAGGACTTTAGTTGGCCAATGGATCCATTAAACCCGTCAGGTCATTTAATTCCAAACAACTTGGGTTATTTAGAAAACCCCGGTCCGGATTTGACCTTCCAGTTGACGGTGTGTCACTTACGCCCATCAAAAAATGGTGCTAGAAGGAGGGCTTGAATTTAATTGATGGAAATTTGAGGTAACACAACTCCTCCCCCACACACTCGCACTCCTTTCATAATGCGTAGTCGCTCAGACAATAACATTACAGTTGAAACAAAAACTACCTCAAATGATAACCCTGAGATTCCCGTTGAACCAGTGACACTAGTTCCTCAAGGGGTCGACGTCCAAGAAATTGTTCGTCAATCACTCATAAGAATGCATAGTGCCTTAGCTCATATCATACAACCTGGCAGGCCACTTAATCAACCCATTCATTTCATGGATATCCGAGAACAACTTAAAGGCACTGGCATGCCCCAAAACCCTTTAGGTGGAAATACTACCAATCCTACTGAAACACTCATCCATGGAACAGGAGGACCTGATATCCCACCATCTCCACTTGATTCTTCTACATCCTCTTCAGGAGGAGAGTCTTCAGATGAAGGAAACTCTTCATCGAAACCATCTTAGCCTTTGACACCACCAACTCCCATGGAAAACCAAAATAATCTTGCCAGACCTTGGCTTGATCAAGATGTCATGGCTATACCTGGACCCCAACACCCATTACCTAAGAATCTGGAGAAATGGATGCCTAAATTCGATCCAGATTCAAAGCAATCTGCTAAGGATCACATCAAGAAATTCATGTTGGCCATTAGACTCTGAAGTTTTGAACACAAGGATGTACTATGCAGATGATTTTCTTATACTTTTGAGGGAAATGCCTCCACATGGTATTTTTCTCAACAACCCCAAACCATCGTCTCTTGGGACAAGTTTGAAACTTGTTTCTTGGAAAAATTTGGAGATGATAAATATCCAGAAGTCTTGGTTATGGAACTCTCCATCTTAAAAATGAATCCGAAGGAAAACGTGAAATACTTTAACCAAAGATTTCTTACTTTAAAGAATAAAATCCCTGTAGTTTCGATGCCCGCATAAATTTTAATTGTTTCATATTATGCTAAATCCTTGCACAATAATATAGCCATATGGGTCAAAAGGTCTAAAAAAATCACATTGCTAGAATCCTTTGAGGAGGCAAGTCAAATTGAGAAAGATATATTAAGCTTAAAAGATAATCTTAATAGTGAAGCTGAAACAACCTCATCCTCTAAGAATAAAATAGAAATTCTCACTAGACCTCCTCAAACTAAGAATCAACAAGAAACTTTAGACTTAGAGAGCTTGCAAAAATATTTCCAAAAACTCTCCTATAAGGTCGTCGACTTGAAGATATCAGCCGAGGAGGCATCCAAAAGAAAAGGAAGTTTTAAACCTCCTTTCAGAATTTTTTTTCCTCCTAACTGGCCAAACCCAACCATAGAAGGTCTAAATTTCAAAAGTTTACAGTATGCTTTGCAAACTATCTTAGAAGCACATGATAATTCTACTTCTGTTCCTCCTAAAAATTCTAATGATGCAGTTGAGGAAGAGGTACCAGAAGAGGATAATTCATCTCCCCCTATTTTCGGTCACTTGTCGGATAGTATCTTCCAAGCGAATTTCGAAACTGTCCATTCCTACAACACAAGAAGCAAAACACAAAACAAACCCCCTTCTAAAGCAGGTAAAAATGTGTTTCCGAAACAGTCAAAGCAAACTGAAACTAAACAAAGCTTAGCAACCCCCATTTTTAGAATACGATTTAATTGAAGATCTAAAAAAATTGAGGGCTAATATTTCTATTTTTGAACTGCTGAAATTTCCCCTTATTTTGTAGAAAATGCTTCAAAGCATCACTGAAAATAGTAAAAATAACGATCCTAGCAGAAAAAAATCAGAAAAAATTGATTCAAACGCAACTAAGAATGTTCCAACTAAAAATACATATGAAATTCCAGACAAAAGGGACTTAGCATAAAAAACTATAGCAAATGTAGATAAAACTACTTTAGGGACAACAACAAAAAATCAACAGAATTCTGCTGTTAACACTCGAAAAAATGTCCCGCGTTTTTTTGTTAACCTTCGAAATTTTTAATAGGAATGTACATAATTGTATGGTCGATTCCGGTGCATCAACAAATGTGATGCCTCTATCTGCATGCCAAAAAATTAATGCAAAAGTTAAACCTTCTGATCTCAAAATCATTCAGCTAGATCGAACAAATGTTAAAGTAATTGGTGAGCTTAAGAATGTGTTGATTAGATTATCATCCAATCCTAAGGTTCATCAGATAATTGATATTATTGTTGTTGATATCCCTGAAGTTTATGGTTTTTTTTTAATAAGGGATTGGTTAGAACAACTGCACGGTTACTTTTCCATAGATTGGTCTCACTTGTGGTTGCCTGAAAATGGACAACCCAACAAAATCAGGATAAACATAGAACGTTATCTTAAGCATACTGTAACGGATCTGAATGATACAGATGAGCCTTTCATTACATCCACAAATGAGTTTGAAACATAGGGAATTAATACCTTCGTTGGTAATTTCATGACCAAAATTTCTTCTATGACTGATCCTGGGAAGCAATATGAAGTTATAACCTATACTCAGACACCATCTTTGCCAAGTGTGCTAAGTATTGCCGACGATGCACATATATGGTCCTTATACTTTGATAGATCCAAATCCAAAGAAGGGGCAGATGTTGGCTTTGTACTCATCGATCCTACATGTAATGAGACTTTTATAGCTTTCCGATTAGAGTTTGAATGTACTAATAACACGTCCGAGTACGAAGCACTTCTACAAGGACTTAGGAAAGCACTGGATATGGACATACAAAATTTGATAGTATTCGGTGATTCAAAAATCGTGGTTAATAAGGTAAGAAACACCATACATTGTTTATCCCCACATCTAAAGAGCTACCAAACCAAGGTATGGAATTTGATGCATAATTTTTCAACATTTAATATAATTCCATTCCTAGATTAAGTAATTCACAAGCTGATTTATTGGCCAATGTTGCTTCTAAACTATTACCTGTTGAAGGTCTTTACCCTAATGCATTTTCAATTGAATTGTTGTTTAGGCCATCGATCCCAGATAAAATTACAAATTGGAGAGTATTCGATGATGACCAACAAATCATCAACTTCCTACATATGGAAGACACTTTCCAAGGTGCAGTCATTGATGAAGGTACTCATGACGAGAACCTCCACAACTTCATGGTAATATCTGATCCTTTATCTCCTGAATCAACATCCGAGCTAGTAAAATCTATCCCCAGATTTGTTGTGATATTAGATAAATTTTATGATTTGCATGATAAATTTAGAGGGGCAATAAATTGTAAAACTAACAGTTCCTCTTTGATCTATGAAACGGTTAATTTAGGAACAAGGGATAATCCTCAAAATATTAATCTGGAAAAGGGATGTTCCGAGCAAGAAATATATGATTTTATAAATTTATTTAAATAATTTAAAGACATTTTTGCTTGGATGTATGATGAATTGAAAACATTTGACCCTAACATCATACAACATGTTATCCCTATGAAACCCCAGACTCAACCTTTTCAATAGAAATTGAGGAAGATGCATCCTAAGTTGGAACCCATTGTTAAAAAGGAACTAAAAAAATTACTAACTGCAAAGATAATTTTCCCGGTTAGGCACACACAATGGGTGTCTAATCTAGTCCCTGTAAGGAAGAAAAGTGGTGAAATTCGACTCTCTGTTGATTTTTGGAACTTAAACCGAGCATCTGATAAAGAAAACTACCTCGTTCCTCCAATGGAACAAATTTTACAATAGGTGTCTGGTTCTGAGACTATATTTGCTAGATGGTTTTTCAGGATACAACTAGGTCCTTATGTCTCCCTTAGACCATCTTAAAACCACCTTTTGTACCCCATGGGGCACCTATGCCTACAGGAAAATGCCATTTGGACTGATAAACGCTGGTGCCACTTTCCAGAGATAAATGGACATTGCTTTCCATGGCCTCATTAACCAGTCAGTCATGGTCTATCTTGATGATGTCACTGCCTTCTCTAAAAACAAGAAATATCACCTATCTCACCTTAGAGCTGTCCTAGAACGATGTCGCAAGTTCAACATATCTCTCAACCCTAAGAAATTGGTCTTTGTAGTAGAGCAAGAAAAACTGCTTGGGTTTATAGTGTCTAAGGACAAAATGATTATTGACCCCAAAAGAACCCAAGATATTGCTAAACTTCCCCCTCCTTCTTCCAAAAAATCCATGCAGTCCTTTTTGGGCAAGAATAATTTTGTCAGAAGGTTTGTCCCAAGCTTCTCAGAAATGGTTAGACCATTACAAAATTTAATTAAAAAGGATGTTGTGTATCGTTGGGGATCACAAGAAATTCAGGCTTTTGATTCAATTAGAAAAGCAATAATAGAGGCCCCTTCCTTGATGAGTCCTGATTTTTCTCAGGATTTCACTCTTTACACCTTTGCTTTTGACCGATCTTATGCAGGTGTGCTTACACAAAAAGACACTGAAATCAATGATATACTGATTGCCTTCATGAGATCATATTTTAAAGGAGCAGAGCTTAATTACCCAACAGTATATCAACATGCATATGCTGTTTTCAAAGCAATGAAACACTTCTGGTCTTACCTATTGAAATCTAGAACTGAGGTTATTGTTCCTTACTTAGCTGTAAGAAATCTGTTAGTACAAAAAGAACTGGGTGAGGAAAGGGAAAATTGGATGACGTCGCTATAGGAATATGACCTTGAAATAACCCCTGCACAAATTGTTAGAGGTCAAGGCCTATGTAAACTAGTGGCTGATTTAGTTGAAGAACAAGAAAGTGAAATAAACACCTCAAATGTGGGTCAACATAAAGAAAAAATAGATCAACTGTGCACAAGCCACTGTCGATTCTTGGTATGAGAACATTAGATTCTATTTAACACATGGATCTTCTCCCAACAATTTTGATTCTAAAAATAGAAGACCACTTAGGTTTAAATATGCATATTTCCAGTTAATAAATGATATATTATTTCAAAAGAACTTCGATGGTGTTTTTTCTGCGTTGTTTAGAAAAGGAAGAGTCAGAAAAAGTGCTAGCTGAAATTCATGTAGGTGAAGCCAGTGGTCACTTCGGTGGAGATACCATTGCCCACAAAGTGCTGCGAGCTAGGTGCTATTGGCCTACCTTGTTTAAATATGCCCATATGATGTCCCGTAAATGCATAATTTGCCAAAAGGCTACAGGATGGGTGAAAAAGGAAGCTTTCCCTTTGCAGCCTGTTACTGTAGATGCACTTTTTCAACAATGGGGCCTAGACATCATAGGACCGATTAATCCCTCTTCTTCTCAACAATACAAGTATATCCTTACAACAAAAAACTATTTTATAAGATGGTCTAAATCTGTACCTTTAAAAGTGGTAAACACAAATCAGGTACATCACATACTATCATCACCATGCATGTACCATATCACATACTATCATCACCATACATGTACCATAACACCATAACCATAACCCTTAAGTCTTACCTCTGATCATGTATCTAACTTGTTGTATTGTAAACTAACTTGTAACTTTTCAATAGTCCTCAACAACTTGGTACCAACATCCCTTCACAACCTTTCACAAGCCCCTTTACATATACACGACTTTATCTTCTACAGACCGTGAATATCCACACTTTCCTCCACTACAACCTACATACATCCGCACCCTGCTGACTTGCAACTCGTGGATACATCATAAACTAGGGTTTGCTGCAACCCCGAGACTTTCTCCTTCGACCTTCATTTGCTACCTCAAAATATGTTGTCACAACCTTAGAAAAATATCACTAGATCACAAGAAAGATAATCACTAAATGTGTGTGTGAGTGTACTTTTGAATGAATCCTTAAGGTGCTTATATACTTGTGCTAGGTAACTACTCTTCTTAATTTAGAGCTTCTAGGGTTTTCTTGTTATAACAACTTTACCCATTTGACCAAGACTTATAACAAACTAGGGGCTTCATGTCCACTCTTTGGGACTTCCAACCTTACAAGGCTATATCTCCCTAACCGTGAGGAACCACGTGGTGTTCCACATATCACCAAAAATGGAACGACATGTACTATCCATATATGATAATTTTAACTAAAATTTCATTATCCTTCATATTCATATTCCTTACTCAACTTCAGGTCCCATAACCACACCTCTGGGGCTACATGTAGACTACATCAAATTTACCCAACTAACTCACCATCAATCTCATCATAAAAATGTCAATCAAATGTCCAACATCTCTGGACCTCTCCAAGGGTTGACATAAATATCTAAGGGGAGACATTAATCTCCAAGATCACTCTCCAAGGGTTGACATCAATGACAACCAACTGTCCAAACCAATTGTCCACTGATCTCCCCCTTTGACATTGATGAAAACACCAATATTGATGGAAACACATAGACATGGAAAAAATCATGCTCATGCTCCCATGTGATCATCGCTCCTCATCAATGTTTCTATCTCTCCCCCTTTGAAATCAATGGAAAAGGGTATCTCCCCTTGGGTCTTCTCCCCCTATCTTCATGCCTCTATTATTTCTCTTCACCTTTGACCGAAGGTTAAATCCTCCTATCAATATGTCTCCTCCTAATATTGTACATGCTCTAGCCAATCATGGGAAAAATAATAACTCTTCTTGTGGGTATTTCACTCTGTTTGTATGCTACTCATATTCCTTTCTGGATCTCTCCCTCTGATGATTTTTCTACCCTTGAATTTTTTGTAAGATGTATATCAATGTAGGGCTACCTATATATGTTTCCTTTCCTCTCTTCGAGTGTTGTTTATTTTCCATTGGTGCTTCCTCTTGAATTTCACTGACATATATAACAATCATTCAAAATTTGATTTCTTCATTTACTTGTCATGTTCACTTGACCATGCCGTTCAACAATGTCCTTCTGATGATACAACTTTTTCTAATGATTTCTCTTTCCCTATTCTATTGTGCCTTTCACTTCTTTCCTTTTTGATTCAAACTAATTCCAATTGTAAATCCACTGCTATGCATCTTCTTTGACCCAACCTCTCTGTACCTACTAAACATCTCACAAATCCATCTATGTCCATATGTCACAAACTATTCATAACTCTTCTACTCAACTGTACACAATGCAGACCCATATGTCACTATGCTATCATGAAGGCTTCACCTGAATATTCTACAACTGATCGTCACATGTTCCTATTTATCAGACTGAATCAAATACGTCCACTGATCTGATCTATCTTCTCATCAAACTCTGCATGTCTGAAAAAACTGGTACTGAAGATATCCCTTCCTGAATACATATGTGAAATAGAATCATAAGATTATGTTTTCCAATTGATACACATGTGGGAACAATACTTCTCAACCGATCAATTTGTTACTATGTACTTCTGCTATCTGAATTCTGTGAATCTATCTATGCAAAAACTGCATACTTCTCGAAAGATGGTTCTTTGATCTATAGTGTCTACTGCATGGACTCCCCCTGTTCATCTGTTAAGCCCTAATATTGGCTCATTACCCCTTAATTGGGGCATATTAGATTAGTAATGCTATTTTATTTATGTCGGCTTTAGGCCATTAGTTGTAATTTAGATTAGTAATG